>JBBDHG010000053.1:47500-177500 GCA_037951165.1 Lophius americanus | reverse complement strand
TTTCCCAAACATTTCCTTTGAACCCTTTAACGTTTGTTGAGTTTATTTTCTTGATGTAAAACGTGACTGAACCTGTTTATGATACGACCCAGCGGCAGCAATGAATATGCTAAAGAGCAAGGGGCCAAAGACGGAGCCCTGTGGGACACCACGGGTCAAACGGGCCACTGAGGAGGAGGAGCATTAACCATTATAATGGAGAAAGTCTTATCCAATAATTGGGAATTATTTGATATTAAAGCATGTGAGGACTTATTAAACGGAATTATGTAACTTGAAACACAAAAAAAAGTCTAATAAGTGTCAAATAGTTTTTAAAACATGTTTTACCAAAAGGTGGATCTAATCTAATCGATACAAATAAAATGAAATAAAAATCTTCTCCATGGCTGACTGATATTTCAACTCTTTGAAAAAGAAAACTTGCCCAAACAATTTTTTCATTATATGGGGAATTTAGGATGTGAAATAAATAAAAGCCCCTAAAGAGATAAAATATACAAAATCATCATTTCGCTACTACTAAAAAAAAAAATTGCCGACCTCAGCGATAAATTCTGACACTGAGCAGCAATGAACGGAAAGGAGAGGAAAACCAATCAAGTCGAGAAGAAAAAAAAAAAAGCAACAGTTTGACAGAAAGTCATGCATGTAGTTGAAGAATGAGAGAAAACGTGTGATTGTGTGTCGCTGTGGCAATGAACCCCCCGGCCCTCCGTTTGCCCTCTGAACCCTCGGTGGCCTTGGAGGCAGGAATTCCAGTTAACACATCACAGATCGGTTTTCTTTTCTTCAGGTTTTGTGTCGCTGTCGATTCTGGCCAAACTTGGGCTGGGTGTGGACGGGGCCCGACAGCCAGCGGCCCTCGCCCTCCTCTGTTTTCCTGTCCTCTTCCCTCCCTTCCTTTCTTTGGCTCCTCTGTTTGGCCTCCGCTTTCTCGCCTCCTTTTCTGCTTAATTGAGTTGTTTGGCAGGCGGGCTTGTCTGACAGCGCTGTCTATGTGGGGAGTCTGAGGGACGCGAGGGCGGTGGGGGCGGGGGAGGAGGGCACCCGCCATTGTGCTGCCAGAGACGGGTTAGTTTTTCAGCGTTACTGCTGCATGAGTGGGCATGGCCCAGATTAGGATGAGTGGGGTGAGATGGATTAAAATTAAGAAAATATGACATTTCTCTTAAATGTGCTTCAGTTTGAGCCGTTTTCTCGTAATTTTGTGTCTTTATAATCAATATTAATAACCATAAGTGCATATTTTTACAGTGTCATGATGAGAAAAAGCCAGATTGCACCAATTTGTTAAGTTTTGTAATTAAAAAAAAAAGGAAATCCTTTAAGACTCTATCCATCACTGAGATCTGCAGCATCAAAAGTCGAGAGTCTCCTCAGTTTCAAGTGCTCTGCAAACTCATAAATACCTCCTCACTATCTGTGAGAGTGGAGCGACGTGAAGAAGGCAAACACTGACTGTGTGTGGAGTCATCAATCATCGGGACGGAGGAGAGGGAAGACGAGGCCCAGGAAGATTCTCCCTCCTTGAGTATCACAACCGGGTCGGCGCTGGTACAAACCGGGTGAGATTCCTCCGCTAGGGTGGATCTAAGCTCAGCTGAGAGGATTTTATATCAGCACAATATCAGAAAAAGTGATTAAACTTGTCCTGCTCGTTTACGTAATACACTCATTATATCTATTATTGTTGTATTTGTACTTATCTTAACATTTAACACAATTATTTAAATAGGAGTTTATATAATTAAATTGTTTTGTCGAGTTATAAATCACAGCGGCCCAATAGTTAATCTATGAATAAGATAAAATGCTTTATTTTAAAGCTTTATAACTATGTAATAAGCAGCCTGTTGTTTTTTATTTTTTATTTACATCATTAAATCAATGGATTTAATCATTGCGGAGTAACATAAGAGAAAATAAGTAACAATAAAACAGGTTATATTTGAAAAAAAGTGTTTTATTACATTATAATAAAATTGTCATGGATCTTTTTATTTTATTTGGAATAAATGTTTAACATATGTTTTTTTGAATGAACAAAACTTTATTATTAGTATGTTGAATTTGCATATAAACATACGTTTTTTATTGAAATGACCATACATGTAATGTTTTATAACATTTTTGATCTTTTATCATCCTAAATCTGTAATTGTTTTATTTTCATAATGCCTGAATTTGAATTACGAATGTGAGAAAAATATTTTTCAAAATCAATTTTTTTGTGCCATTTGTTTGTAATTTTCAGTTCTAATGATTAAATAAGTACTTTTAAAAAATAAAATAAAAATCATATTGGAGCTGCAATTGTCTTTTTTAGTAATGAAAGATGAGTATTTAACCCTTACAGCGTCCTATAAAGTACACAAAGACACTAAACACAGGTCTTTTCTTTTCTTTTTATGGTCTGTTACTCCAGTATTCTTTAGTGCAGGGATCAAAATCTCAATTCTTATGTTGAAATATTCAAATTATAAAAACAAGACTGTGTAATCCAGTGGGTTGTACCTTGAATTTATAGAGCTTTCCATGTAATTTGTATTCAGTAACTGATTAAAGTTCAACATAATCAAACACAATTTAAGGAAGAAACAAAAAGAGGAAGAAATCCAATTTATTTTATAACAGTTCACGGCAAATTGTGTCATAACTGAGTCATTAAATAATTAAATAATGCCTTATTACTTAACAGACTACTTTAAAAAACACATTTTGTCGACTTGGGTGTCATCTAGCGTCACATTCGGCTCCCTGAGAGCCAAGATGTGGACTCTGATTTTAAATATATGGAAAGTGACAGAACAGACCGAAGGAACAATACTGCCTCTATTGTTTAAAATTGTTTAATTAATCCTCAATCTCATTCTGTGTGTATTGTTTATATTTTCTGACAGTTGGAGGAACATGTTCTCCCCTCTGGGTCGATGAACCTGTCCATCTGCTCTCAAGAACACACACACACACACACACACACACACAAAACAGACTGACAAGGGCAACGGGAGACTCTTTGGATGTGTGTGTGTGCGTGTGTGTGTGTGTGTGTGTGTGTGTGTTTAATGGCTGTATATGAGCTTTATGAAGGGTTGGGTGTGGAGTTAGTTTACATGTCTGGACCAGAGCCACTAGATTTCAAGTCCCTCCCTGATGTCGGCCCGCCTCTCCTTACTTTAAAATCACATAAACACACACACAGACACACACACACACACACACACTCACACACACACTTAGGGATGCTTTGACAGCTACAATCCCCCAAACACACACGCCGACACACTCGTGCCATCACACAGCCGTTCTCTTTCTGCTGACCAGCAGAAACGCTGGACGCCTCAACCCAAGGACACTGTGTGTATGTGTGTGTATGTTTGTGTGTGTGTGTGTGTGTGTGTGTGTCTGTGTGTGTGTGTATGTGTGTGTGTGTTTGTAGCTGGGGGTCATAACTCGTTCCTCCTTTCCTCCAGTCTGCTGGAATGCCAAAACCAGCCGGCAGGGTCAACGCAGGAGTCAAAACCCTTCAGAGGCGCGAGGAGAGGCCGAGCGGCGCCGTGCATTTTTATGGCGCAGGAAGACGTTTCCGACCCGTCCGACAACAAAAAGAAACGACTTTACTTTGAAGCCTTGATAAGAAGAAGAAAGAAAAAAACACCACTCGACGCTTAAGTGTAAAGGTGGAGAACGTGAGGCGGCCGTGACGCGGCAGAGGTCATCAGAGAGGAGAGACTAACCTGGATGCTCTTCGGCGCAGATAAATAGTCTCAGTGTTCACAGCAGAAGGAGGGAAATGTGATTCACTGCTTATCAGTCGGGACCAAGTCTGACAGAAATCATAAAACAAGAGCAGCGCGGTCGCAGAGGGTCAACCACCGGCTGTCACGCCGTTAATCAGCATGTTTAAATAGATTAGGGAGGATTTTCCTCACTTTTTCATCATCGCTGTAAGGATTGAAGATGATGAGGATGATGCTGATCACTCTGCCCGTCTGTCATCTTCGCAATTTGGTCCAGAGTGAAATCGTTTATCCCGAGTTAAAGGTGGGATGATGTTTCCTGGATTTGCACAGGACAAATACCGTCACTTTGTCGTGAGAGGTTGTTGTTAAAGCTCCACATTAACTGTTAAAATAGACGCTGGAAGAGGCGGTTTGAGCGTCTATGGCGCCCTGGGCGAACTTCGCTTTCAACACCCATCCCACCTGACGTCCACCCGTCTACCTGCTGCGCCCTGCAGACACACTAATCTGAACGACAGAAGGATCTCCATATCTTTACAAAAGTGGACTAAAAACCCGTGAAACCATCCTTTAACTGGTACTGAAGGGTTCTAAAGTCTCTGTGTGGATGAATGTGCCGGTGGGCCCGTGAACCCGACATCCTGAGTCCTCTGTTGGGAAGGGCACGGTCCATTCCTCCTGTGTGCAGGTGTCATGGCTGGACCTCTTCATTTGCATATATTTGCATGCTGTCAAGCGGAGCTGCTGCTGACAGCCTCCAGAGCCGGCGGTCTTCCTGGACCCCGGCCCAATCCTGTCGGCGTGGCTGCACGGGGCAGCAAAGCCTGGCGCCGCAGGCCCGCCGCCGGGCTGATCGGCCTCTGACAGCCTCCACAGCCGAGCGTCGTCTACCCGGATCCTGTCCGAACCCTGTTGGGATGGAAGCACAATATGGTGAAATGTGGCGCCGCCGGGCAAAAAGCCAGACGGATCGGCTCCTGTGAGGGACTTCAGGGAGACGCCGTCCAGCGGACGGACATCTCCTCACGCCGATGACCTCCAAATGTGTCTGTGGGAGGAACGTAGGAGGAGATGGTTCACTTCCACCGCAACTGAAGAACGGATCAGGTCAATTACATCAGCTAGACTGAATATTTTTTACCAGCGTGAACACGTGGTTTTCAGTGAGAATTACATTTTGTTTTTTTTAAATGAATGAAAAAGCAAAGAGCAGAAGTGGTTCCCTGTCATATCATAGTGACAAACAGATTAGGCCATTGGAGACGACCGGAGGAGGTGGAGTTGACACTCAGGGAAAGATATGGTGTCAGATTTTTTAAGGAAGATCGTAAAAATTGTAGAGCTCATAGAAATCGTAGAAATCGTAAAAATCGCAAAAATCGTAAAAATCGCAAAAATCGTAGAAATCGTAAAAATCGTAAAAATCGCAAAAATCGTAAAAATCGCAAAAATCGTAAAAATCGTAAAAATCGTAAAAATCGTAAAAATCGTAAAAATAAATGTGTCCCACTATGTTTCTTTAAACCTTGAATATTTTTGTAGGATTTTGATTTCATGTCGGATACGTGGAAACTAAAGCATGTTTAGGTTTGGATAGAAAAAATGAAAACTTCAGAGGAATTCCCTGTTTGAACGTCATGATATTGAGGAATAAGTTGAAAAGTGAGGCCTAGCTTGTAGATATGTGTGGATTCACATTCACATTCTATTTGATCTAAATCCGACCAATGGTTGAGAACTGATGGCATTTTGGGATAAAGCTCCTCCTAGTGTCACGGATACTTAGATTTATAACATATGTTTTTGGGTTAATGCACAACTAACTACTGGGACGACTGGGCTCGACACGTCCGCTCGCCGTGATCGTACGAGATCTCATATGTCGTCCGAAGGAAAAAAATACTGCTTTTTGAAATGTACGTTAAAAAAAAGCCGTTTTTGTTCTGAATCGTTCTGCAGGGACAATCATAACAAGTTCTTCCCCCGTTGATTTATCAGTTCATTTCTACTCTATCGAGACACTACTTCACATTTTATATAGATATTATTTCCTGTTTCCTCTCTAACCTTGAAAAAGTTCAAACATCCACTCGGAGAAGGACGGCAGAATTCTTTGTCTTTCCTTCTGGCACTCTTCTCTCCGCCGCTCCCTCCCTTTGCGCTAACATAGTATAAAAAACAAACTGAAGGTGGGCCCACTCTCTAAAATAAACAACCCCACCCCACACCCCCCAGCCCATCCGTCTGCCTCCATCCATTCTGCTGCTGGCGGTCCTACCGGGACCTTTCACTGTGACATGTTTGGCCCCAGATCTCCGGACATTCGGCGCCAAGAGACGTAGAAGCCAAAGAGTCAAAGCGAGCTCCCTCCCCGTCTCAGCTCCTCACCCGCCCACTCTTCTCTGCCTCCTCGGCGGGTGTTTGTCGTGCCCCGCTGAGCCAAACAGACTCGTGTTTACCAGTTTACTGTAGCTGGCCGGGGAGGCTTGTCGGCGTGCCGGCCAGCGCTTTGTCTCTCACACTGTGAAACACAACAGCAGTTAGACTTCTCCCTGACAGCATGCTAATCGTCTGATTTAACTCGCCCATGTTTAATCATGAGGAGAAATGAAGGCAGAGGGGAGAGAGAGATTATGATAATTAGTCCAAAGTTCTTTTGTGTTGGATCCCATCTGTACACTTTTACAATGAGGTGTCACTTTCAACATGGCTGTTTCTTTTCAGCGCAAACACAAGCTAGCATTGATGCTGTAGCTTCTAGAAATCAATGGGAATGTTCCACACATTCATCTGAACGCTGATGATCCGTCTGGGTGGAAAACCGTTGTGGGTCACTCTTACATTTGGATTGGTTTTTTGAAAGCTGTGAAAAAGTTAACAAAATAAAAGCTGTAGATTCACAAATATATAGATGTACATGCATGTGCTACGTTAACCGCTAGCAGGTCCGCTACCGCATCCCCCGCCGCCGCGGATCTGTCATGTTAACGCGATAATCCAAAAACTATTTCATTGATCATTTACAAACTTCATACCTTCACAGACCTGAGTGTGAGGAAGAACTGGAGGGAATTGGGGAAAGGTCGGTTCTATATTTCAAACACTAGGGATAGTTTAATCTCCCAAAAAATTTCAGGCCATAATTTCCCAAACGGTCCAGTTTAGTCAGAATTTGGTGCATGTTGGTCGACTGAAGGAGATTTATCCTCTTCATCACATTTTACTCTAAAAATACAGATTTTACTTATTATGTTGCTTTTTGCATGAAAAACAAAGTTGTTGTTTTTTCGGGCCATAATTTCTCAAACTTTCCAATTTATGCAAATTATTTTCCAATTAATGTGAAAAACAAACTTAAAAAATGAAATTTTGTTGTTTTTAGTTTTGTAGTTTCCACTTCTTCTAGATAGAGGATAGAATTATTTTGAAAGTTTATTCCTAGGGTCAAATTTCATCGAATATTTCCTGGATTTTTTTTCACCTGTCCCCCGTTTCTTCACCTGTTCCCCTGTAATCTGTAATCCCGCCTCTGCTTTGGTTCTCCACTCTACCTTTCTGGATCCAGGTGTCTGCAACTGGGTCCAGTTTTTATTCGACACCAGCAGCCCCATCCTCGATGAGCGTCCTCGTCGAGCAGGTAGCAGCATGATGCGAGTCAGACGGAGGTTCGGGCGTCAGAACATGCGAGATTTACGGACACCGGAGTTTGACGGCCCGCCGCAACAATCCACTCTCTCTGCGACGGAGACAATGGTGGGACTGTTCCACCACAGACGTACAAGTGTCCAGGCCATCTGTCAGCAGACCCCCACAGTACAAACATTGTGCTACAGACAAACACTGATGCCGCCACACTGAACGCAACACACAGCAATGTGAACGCATCATCAATGTCACACGTGTTCCAGAACGCACACAGCAGAATAATATAAATACCATCTATGTGAAAGTTGTATTTAACTTTATAGTGCAAAATATTTTCATTTCAATTGATTGAATGAATTAAGAATAATTCTTATCATTCATTAGATATTATAGTTTCGTTGCCGAGGCAGAAAATATTAGTTTCAGCTTCTTAAATGAACCAATTTTATATTATCATGTCATTGTTATTGAAAATATCATTGTAATTTTGGTCAGTTGATTGTTTGTACTTGGATTCTGTGACATTATGAAGCTGATTTTCCCACTAATTAACCTAAATATTTTGACTTAAGTCAGTTAAAAGCCCAATCTTGATTTTAATTGTATGTACAGCTGGGTGGTATTTAAGGAAAGGATTAAAAAAAAAAAAACTTAAATGTGGTAGAAACTAAATAAATGTGTTCAGGTAATTTGTCTACATTGTTTATGATCAAATGTCAACATGAAATGTCCTGTAACGGTTATTTACAGTGTATTAAACATTTCTATCAATGTCAGACATTCACTTGCTGTTACGAGTTTTGGCCACAGGGTGGCAGCACCAAGTAAGGCTAAAGGTTGCTCGGCCAGAATTCCGCCAAATGTATTGTGGTTTATCGTTTTTCACTCTCTTTTGGACCGAGCTGCATAAGCGAGCAGGTATTTGTGCCAATAACACGTTAAATATGTTATTAGCACAAATAACGTATTTAACGGGGTCCAGCTAGCTTTAACGGTTTGTAAGGAGCGAGGCGGCGTGGACGCCGGAGAACAGGTTTCAACCCTATAAAACAGAATCAATGAAGAAAACAGATGCTAGAGCACCAGATGTCGTGATCCTGTTTGCACGTGTCCTACGGCTGTTCTGATTAAATGCGTTGTCATGTAAACACCCGTCTGTGTTAGATCACATCTCATGGAAACGGTTTAACCGAAATCTTCAATCGGCATGATTTTCATTCAGAATGAATGAAACATAGCTAATGCCATCATGTTTTAGAAGAAAACAAACGCCTGTAAGACCAAAGACGAGCTGGTGTGGGCAAACTAGTAAAAGCAAAGAATGATTTTTTGGATATCAATAATCTTTTTGGAATTATTTAAGAGGAAAACAACTTCAGAAGCTGAAGTAAATGATGCAACTAGTGATTTTACCAACACAAAGGCATCCCTCTAGAAAGAGTGACATGGGGAACATCAACTAATAGGTCTGTCAGGGCCACGCACACACACACACACACACACACACACACACACACACGCACACACACACACAAACACACACACACACACACACACACACACACACACACACACACACACACACGCACGCACGCACACACACACACACACACACACACACACACACACAGTGAGAGAAAGAGGCAGCTTTTAAATCTAAAGGGACTATGTCTAAGGAGCGGCACAAAGGCAGAGTGTTTGTGAATGCATGCGTGTGTGTACCAGCAGAATAAGATCGGGTCACCATACAGTCTCAGTGACAGTCCAGTATTGAAAAGCTGCTGCAGAAGAGAGACTCGTCTGTGTGAGGGGTGAGTGTGTGTGTGTGTGTGTGTGTGGGGGTGTGTGTGTGTGTGTGTGTGTGTGAGGGAGAGAGGACACACAAACAGAGAGAAAGTAAAAAGAAAACTTCAGACGCATCCTCCTTTTCTTGTCTGAGGCTTTACATTGTGTGTGTGTGTGTGTGTGTGTGTGTGTGTGTGTGTGTGTGTGTGTGTCTGTGTCTGTGTGTGTGTGTGTGTGTGTTTTCTGCATGCTTGTGTCCGATTCCTTTTTTTTTGTGCACTTTCAAAGTGACTTTGAGTCAATATAAGAAAGAATATATTATAAGATTCATATAAATATCATAGAACTTCACGTTATTTGTACCTCTGCTGAAATATGGAACGACAATGACCTTCCTCTTTGCTTTTGTAGCTTTTATACATAACAATAATAAAGAAATAAAGGCGCAACAGTCCAGCTGTGTGAAGATAGGCTGCAGGTTGTTGTAATACCGATTGTGTCCACTGGTGGCAGCACTGAGCGCGATGCTGCAGAGAATAGCCCATATTTCCTGAATGATCAAGAAATTCTCTCCTATGTTTGATTTATCATGGATTGCAGAGATTAATGATGATCTTTGAATAAAATCTAATCAAATTGCATGAGAGAAGAATACATGTGAGGTGAGAAAAATCTGCTACTTCTACACCTCATCACATTATTCTACTTCTTCAGTAACATCCACACCCGGTGTCATTCATGATGCTTTCCACTGGTGAACACAGGCTGGTTTTTGTATGTGTGTCTATATCCGTGTGTGTGTGTGTGTGTGTGTTTTGTCCCTTTCAGTGTTGCACAAAGGCAAAAACAGCACACACCTGCATCTAAACACACAGAGGAGACACTCATGTGAGGCTGAATGGCGTCTCTTCCGTCTTTCTTTCTCTCTTTCTTGGACTGTGAGCAACAGGCTGACCCCTGTAATGGGTGTACCGCCACCATCATCATCATCATCATACTACATACAGAGACGTCCTTGTGTGACGGACAGTTGGAGGTAACAGTGTAAATCACAGTGAGTGCTGTCACAGTGAAGGGAGCAGAGACACATTCACTGTCTGACAGATGGTTTATAGATGCTAATGAGCCTGAAAACCTTTTATTATCACACACAGATGTTTGTCATCCGCAAATAATGCAGGTTGTGACAACAAAAAAATCACAGTTTGTGTATGAATGTGCAAAGCCTTTCAAATCGGATTATATTAAACAATATTCTGCATTTATATATATAAAATGTAATTAAACTAAAGAAAAATTTTATTTAAACAATAAAGTAATTTTTTTTTTTGTAATTTATTTGTTTATTTGATTTGATTTAAAATGTGATTATTTGTTAAATTGTTATTAAATTAAATTAATTTGTAAAATGTAATTATTATTATTATTTTTTTCATTAAAAACAATTAAATACATTTATTATGCAGTGGGCAAGGCAGACTGAAAAATGGTGACTCAATGAAATGAAGTTATTCCAACTTAAATTGTAGACTCAGTTAACTTAATTGAAATTGTGTTTTACTGGTGAACAAATTCTTCTTTTCTTCAAATTCTTTTTTCTTTTTTTACAGTGTATATAAACTGAAATATATCATGAGATTGAAAACATGAAAAAAAAACATGAAAAAGGAGACGGACTCATTTTTCATGTTTTGTTTTTCATGTTTTCATCATTCTTGTGTTCAATCTCCATTTCCAGCATTATTGACTGGAAATCTCCCAACATCTTTCCTTTAACGTCGTTTGACAGAGACGCCTGAAGTTGACAGAAGGCTGTGGAGAGCGATGCTGTTCTCTGTGAGAGCTCCCGCCATGGTTTACTGGTCAAGGAGAAAAAACCCACCACAGACTCTGGAAGGGTTTCAGGGGAGGAACCAGACGAAGAGCACTTCAAAGACCGTCTCAAAAAATATTTCATGGATCATCTTCAGATTTTACACCGACATAGACGTGATGGCGCGAGGAAGAACTGGAGTGATTACAAGAAAGTAAAAAAAATTGGTGCATGTGAATCGCCTTGAGCAGAACTTCCTGTCTGGATCAAATTTTATTCTGATATTTCGTATTTTACTCACTTAGGGGCTGCTTTTTATTAACTTTTTTTTTTTTTGACAAGAAACACTGTTTTACAGACATAAATTAAAAATCACTTCATGGATCATCTTCAGATTTTATGCCCACGTAGATCTTAGCGTGAGGAAGTACTGGAGTGAGTTTGGTAATGGTCGGTTGATTATTTCTGACAACGGGGACCTTTACCTGAAATTTTTTGGGCCACAATTTGTCAATCAGACGATTCAATGTAGAATTTGGTGCGTATGATTGGACTCAAGGAGATGTAGCTTGGATGGTTCGAATTTTACCCTAGTAGTTCATATTTTACTCACCAGGGGGAGTTTTTGTTTTTTTTTGTCACAAAAAAATGGTGTGGATAAAACTTAATTTGAGGATTGCTTGTAAAATGCAGGGGGATTGGGGGCTTTTCGGGTATACAGCCCTTGCTGTGGAGGATGGCAGCATTGGTTTGCTCTTTTGGTGGTGGCTGAGCCGTCCATCAAATGCAGACATGATCTGTGGACAAATGATCATTCTGCTAATAAAAGAGTCTGATGATAAATGTAACTAGAATCATGGATTCTTGTGATCATCTCCACCTGAAAGTGACGGATCAGCACCTGTTCTGGTAAAAAAAAATAAACCCACAGCATCAAACTACAGAGGCCCGTGTCTGGATATTATTTCCCAATTAGCCGGAGCGACAGACATTTCTGCAGAGACTGTGGCCAACATCTGAAACAACAGTCGCTGTATTTAGCAATTAGCCACAGTTTGGCCCGACGGGAGAGGGAGTGTTCTGGGGGGGGGGGGGGGACATCAGGGACGGACCTGGAGACGGAGCAGAGTAGAGACGACTAATTTCCCTCAGGAGGACGGAGAACCACACAGGAGGAGAAACGCGTGAATGCAGAATGTACACACACACACACACACACACACACACACACACACACACACAAACACACACACACACACACACACAGCACCTCTTTTTATCTGGGAGAAAGTCCCAGTGGGCTCCAGGGTGGGAGCCAGGAGCAGCAAAGTGTTGACCAGTGTGTGGAGTTCTGGCTGCGTTGTGTGTGTGTGTGTGTGTGTGTGTGTATGTGTCTCTCATCTAATGAGGAGGTGCCAGTCCCAACAGTTAATTTAGCAGAAGACAATCACACACTGGTTCACTCTGACATTTATAGGCAATTAGGACCTGCCTGCTAAAAGTCTGTGTTTGTGTGTGTGTGTGTGTGTGTGTGTGTTTGTGTGTGTTTGTGTGTGTGTGTGTGTGTGTGTGTGTGTGTGCATCTGTGCATGTTTGTGGAGGTGTGTGCGGTCGTTCGGGTGATTAGGTTTACATTTTCTGTGCAAAACAGTCATGGGGCTAATTTTTTCTGCATACATATAATGGGGAGACGTTATTTTAATTGCAGTATGAATTCAATTCTGTGTCATTTACAAGTAAATGTAACTTTTTACGGGGGTAAAGTAAACTTTACCGTCATGGAGAAGGCTTTTAAAATGTCTGGATTTCAAAGGAAATTCCACGAAGGTGATGGGAATCCTTGAGTCTGAGAGGGGGTCAAATCTTTTTTTCTAAGGTTCTGGGACGCCACAGATCCTCCAGTAAGACACCTTTTCTACACATGGGGTAGATTTAGAACAACAGTGGACGTTCACGGAACCCACAAGCCAGAGTACATCTAGTACCGGTACCAAGCCCGTGTAACCGGGGAGGGTTATGTCAGGAAGAGTTGAACTGATAGGAGGACTGAGGTCCAGTCAGGTGTGAAACAAACTCAGCATTCCACGAGAAGAAGATGGGACCTACAGTCAAACATGGGACCAACAGTCAAACATGGGACCTACAGTCAAACATGGGACCTACGGTCAAACATGGGACCTACAGTCAAACATGGGACCTACAGTCAACCATGTGACCTACGGTCAAACATGGGACCTACAGTCAAACATGGGACCTACAGTCAAACATGGGACCTACAGTCAACCATGTGACCTACAGTCAAACATGGGACCTACAGTCAACCATGTGACCTACGGTCAACCATGTGACCTACAGTCAAACATGGGACCTACAGTCAACCATGTGACCTACGGTCAAACATGGGACCTACAGTCAAACATGGGACCTACAGTCAAACATGGGACCTACGGTCAAACATGGGACCTACGGTCAAACATGGGACCTACAGTCAACCATGGGACCTACAGTCAACCATGGGACCTACAGTCAAACATGGAACCTACAGTCAAACATGGGACCTACAGTCAAACATGGGACCTACAGTCAAACATGGGACCTACGGTCAAACATGGGACCTACAGTCAAACATGGAACCTACAGTCAAACATGGAACCTACAGACAAACATGGGACCTACAGTCAAACATGGGACCTACGGTCAAACATGGAACCTACGGTCAAACATGGGACCTACAGTCAAACATGGGACCTACAGACAAACATGGGACCTACAGACAAACATGGGACCTACAGTCAAACATGGGACCTACGGTCAAACATGGAACCTACGGTCAAACATGGGACCTACAGTCAAACATGGAACCTACAGACAAACATGGGACCTACAGACAAACATGGGACCTACAGTCAAACACGGGACCTACGGTCAAACATGGAACCTACGGTCAAACATGGGACCTACAGTCAAACATGGGACCTACAGTCAAACATGGGACCTACGGTCAAACATGGGACCTACAGTCAAACATGGGACCTACAGTCAAACATGGACCTACGGTCAAACATGGGACCTACAGTCAAACATGGGACCTACAGTCAAACATGGGACCAACAGTCAAACATGTGACCTACAGTCAAACATGGGACCTACAGTCAACCATGTGACCTACGGTCAAACATGGGACCTACAGTCAAACATGGAGGTAGCAGTGGAATGCTCTCTGTACCTGAAGGGTGGGTTTAAAGGGTCTTAAAATAGGCCCGGTGTGGTTTTGTGGTTTGTAGTTCCAGTCCTCAGGCAAACCCATAGAGTCTCTAACAGCCTGTCAAACAGAGCTCAGCGGCGTGGTGGCGGCGGCGGCGGCGGCGAGGGTCTGGAGGATGGCGTGTGATGTAATGCTTCTTGCATCACACTGTATCTCCCCCAGCTGATGACAGTCAGGCTTGTTTCCCCGGCCAGCTCCACCCGGCTGCTATGAGGCTACGTAGTCCGCCAGGCACAATACGGCGTGTCAGCCCGCAACAATGGAGGACTTGTGCTCCCTTGATGACATCATTGTCACAGTTTTCTTTCTCCTGTTTCTCGGAGGCAGGGCTTTGTGAGTTGCTGTTGTTGTTTATGTTATTGTTGTGTGTTAGCTGCGTGTCTCTGTAGGTTTGCCAGTTATTAACCCTCGCATTGTTGCCCTGGAAACAATAGACGCGGTGCGTGGTGATGCAGCGGGATGGATGTGGGTCACGGGAAGAAGACGGGGTAAGATGATGGAACTGTGGGATCGCAGGGAATGTGTTCTTTACATTTGATCCAAAACAGGTCAGTAGAGTCGGACGCAGGAAACAGGGGGAGTGGCTTGCTTGACTTTTATATATTATTCTTCTTGAGCCGTAATTTTTTTTCCCTTTTTCTAAAAAAAAGTTTTCCTGCAAAATGCGCCCAAATTTTCCCAAATAGGCCAAATCTGTATTAGGAAACTCGTTATGATTGCTATAAATTAGATTTCGACCCCTTCTTAGATCCAGGATCTCTTTGAGGAAGGTGACCTGGCCCAGAAGGCAGAGGTCATAATTACCACCTAAAACAACACAGTTTAGTTTTGTCTGTATTTAAAACCTGTTTTAGTTTCTGAACACGGGACTGAACAAGTTTATATACCGCAAAAATATCTAAGGCTCGTGTGACAGACGGTCAACAAGGATAAATAATGCTGTCGTCAGCATAAAAACGGTACGTGGCACTTCTGCAAAGCTTTTTTAATATAGATGGAGAGGGGCATGGGTCCTAATACAGAACCTTGGGGCAGGCCCTTTGACAGTGAAGGAAAGAGGAGGTGGCTTGTCTATTAATCAAATACTTTTAATAAGTTAATAAAAAGTGTTCATTTAATGAATTTGCAGTCAACTGCCTCATTAATGATATTTAAGAACTTAAGTCCTGAAATAAGGAAGATTTTATCATCTTCAAGAGTTTCTTAAGGTCAAAATTTTAATATTCCATTATTGTTAAATCATATTATTGCTGTAATCCTGGATTCTGGAAGCTGTTTTATTTTTTATTTGTGTAGAGTGAGGGACGACGGAGGTTCAGGAGGAAGAGCAGTCGTCTTCTCCACAGAAGGTCTGCTTGGTCTTCTGTCAGTCAGGCTGTGAGAACAGTATTAACCGTCGTAGGGTCCAAACTGGCCCTCAGACGCCTCCTGGACTTATTAACATATTTAAATGAACATGATGACGAGGAAACATTCTGATATAACATCTATAATATTCTCCAAACAGCTGAATGAGACTGAACCGACCCAGATCGGGTCTCAAACACCAGAACCTTTTAGGACCCGTGAGGTCGTCTATCTGTCCTGTTTTCACAGACTAACTCCAGTCCTGTCCCCCTCTTTCTCCTCCCACCTTGTTCCCCCGATGTGGAGTTTAAGTCATAATCCCTCCACCTCCACCTCAGCGGCTCCCCTGAGCTTCACCCGTCCTCATTAGCGGGTATTTTTCCCATGTTTGTTAATTGTGTCCTGCTTTTTCGCACCACCTGGCCCCCCTCGCCTTGTCCCCTCTCCTGCACCCCCCACCCACCTCCCTCTCCCTCACTCTCTCATGCCTCCCCTCCTCATCTGTGCTCTCTAACAGCCACTAATTGTCATCATAAGGATGCGTTCGCTGTCACAACTTGAGAACAGACTGCGGACCGACAGTGTGCATCCTGGCTCCCGTGGCCCCCGGAGGCCTCTGGCCCGGCATCTGGGGGCTCGGAGGACCTTTGCGGACTGGAAACCTCCCTCTGTAAGAGTAACTAATGAAGAAAGGAGGAGATTTTTACTCGGCAGGGACAGAAAAGAGAAGGAGGCAGTGAACGCAGCACTCAGGCAAAATAGGAATTAAACGCCAGTGAGAGAAAAAGGGCAGATAAATGCCGTCATAATTATAAATACAGGATTCAACCACGGAGCAGAAACAGGAAATAACTCCGGCTCAGACTTTAACAACATCTTATCAAATTTAATTCTGTATTTTTTTTTATCCATCCAAGTCTCATGGATTCTTCAATCACAGCCTTTAAGGAGAGGCTCAAATAAAAATGTCTCCGTATCGAACCGGCATGATCACATCTAATCAGATTTTCACATTTAACCCTTCAGAAACCAAAGCGTCACAAGTTATTTAAATGTTATACAGCTTTATGTGTCGTCATTACATCCCCAAGTGCTTATTTTTGTTTTTTGTTTTTTTACTAAAGGAAATCCATTTAAAAATTCTCATTCATAAATGTTTGTATCAAATTTACCAGTTTTGACGACATATTTATGTCATTAATTCTCTGAAACAAGTTGGATAAATTAGGAAAAATGAAATAAGAATAATAAGAATAAAAATGATACAATTTTAAATTGAAAAATTATTTTTAAAATAGATTTATGTAAAAGAAAAATACATACATTAATTAATAAAAAAAAATATTTTTTTTTCTTTATATAGAAAAAGTTACAATTTTAACATTTTATGATATTAAATAAAGGAAATTTAATTATTTCAAATGAAGGCGGGGGATTACCATAAAAGCGTGATATAATATATATTTGTGTGTAACATTTCATTACATTAGCGTTTAAAAAAAAACACCTTTTAGAAATGCGTTTATTTGTTTGGTTCACGGTTTAAGTTACACCAAAGTTGAGTTTATCTGTTTTTAGGACCAAAAAGGTTGAATGAAGACCGTCTCATCTATTAGTTTAGAGATTCATCTTGTTTAAAACATACAACAGAAAAAGTTCAGTTAATGAGTGAATTGCAGATTTTTGTTTGTGTCTGCATCTGCAGTCGGCCATGTGTCTCCATACGTGTGTTAGTGTGTGTGTGTGTGTGTGTGTGTGTGTGCAAGTGGGAATTTGTGTTTTGTGGCATGTGTGCCCTCAGCATGGGGCCACGGTGGCCCCCGTGCCGGCCAGCTGGAGGCTCAATCTGTTGAGGGGGTCCACTGCTCAGTGGTGGGAGGTCGACCGGACCCACAGCGACACCAGGACCATTTACCCCCGGCCTCTTCTCTGACCGCCACGTGCAGCTTGGCAGCCTCAGCCAGGGACTGACAGCTCCTCACCAGAACATCCACAAGACACTCAAGAGGAGGAGGAGGAGGATGAAGATGGGCAGCGATGTGGAGGTGGAAGCAGCTTTAAGGAGGATGGGAGGGAGACCCGGCGGCGAGGCAGGCAGCGAAAACAGCAGCAAAGCAAAGTCCAGGCAGAATGCCAACTGCAGAGAGGCCGATTAAGACGGAGAGAGAACACAGACACGTGAAGGAGGGAGGAAGGTGAAGAGCAGAAGGAGCAGAAGGAGCAGAAGGAGCAGAAGGAGCAGAGGAGGTGTCAAGAGACAAAGAAGCAAAGAGGTAGAAAAAGAATCCTGTTTATGTTCCAAGCTGACCTTTCCATGTATAGGTATTTACTTAAATATGTGTTATAGTTCATCAAATGATGGATTTTCCTCCGGTTCTACTCTGATATTCTGGTTTCCCACAGCGACCCAACCCAACACAGCATCCATATTTAAGCATCTTCATCAGCCAGTATGTGTCCGAGCGTAGAGCTGCTGAAGTCTGACTAGGATCGATGTTCGTTTTCAGCTGATTGTTTGGTTTCCTGTTCAGTCATGGACGCCTGAGCGGATCTTCAGGTTCTGCTGCAGGAGGCCGGCGCCAGACTGGGGAGAGTTTTCCCTCAGAGCATCTCCACTACTTATGTTCTCAACATCTGATGAGGGACAGAAGTCCTGTCCTTTCAAAATAAAACAAATGCAACCCAAGTAAATTTGGTGTGTGTGTGTGTGTGTGTGTGTGTGTGTGTGTGTGTGTGTGTGTGTGTGTGTGTTGGGTCCCTTGTGTGTGACTTTACCAGGTGGGTTCCCTTCTCTCTCTCTGACAGGTCCATGCAGGGCGCCGAGGTTACGTCTGAGGGAGGGTTTTTAGCGGTCACCAGTTTGCAAAGGGGACGCTGGCCGGCACCATCTGGTCATGGGATCCAACGTTTATCCGGCACAGTCTTGGCCAACATCCATACCTGCTTGTTACACACAAACACACACCAACACACACTCACACTCACACACACACACATACTTGCACACGCGCACAAATACACAAACTTGAGAGGGTCAAGCTACCCTAAACGACAGGTTGAGAGCAGATGTCCGTCAAGCCTCCCAGTCCAGTTAATTAAGCAGCACAACAAATATACAGCAAGGAGACAACACACACACACACACACACACACACATACACACACACACACACACACACACACACACACACACGCACACACACACACACACACACACACACACACACACACACACACACACACACACACACACACACACACACACACAAATAGCATTATGTACAAATAAACATGGGGGACCACAAGGGCATATATATATAATATCCACATGTCTGTGTGTGTGTGTGTGTGTGTGTGTGTGTGTGTGTGTGT
This sequence comes from Lophius americanus, assembly GCA_037951165.1. NCBI lineage: Eukaryota > Metazoa > Chordata > Actinopteri > Lophiiformes > Lophiidae > Lophius > Lophius americanus. The sequence continues at coordinate 158,527 of JBBDHG010000053.1, read as the reverse complement.
GTGTGTGTGTGTGTGTGTGTGTGTGTTATTGTTATTTAGACAAAAGTTATTAGTGATAGCACCAAGTGTGAAGAATCATGTGTAAGTCGGGTACCTGTCTGATAAACAGCTGTATCATATCAGCCATAACATTATAACCACCGACAGGAGGAGTCAGAATAACATTGATTATCTCGTTACCGTGGCGCCTGACAGCAGCTTGGATATATCAGACAGCATGAAACATTTTTCTCCTGACTTTGATGTGTTGGAATCAGGAAAACTAGTTAGGTGGTTAGGTTGGGTTAGGAGGTTTTAATGTTATGGTTTACCAGCTATCTTTCCACATACCTATGCAGCCATCCAGATTTATAATCTTGGGAAAGCTCCTGAAGACATCCTGCCTTACAAATACATACTTTAAAAAGGACTGTGTCGGCTTTAGGTTTACATAATATCACACTTCGAATAACATTTACTTTTTCATTCTTCATATAAATGTTTATTCCTCGGAATTGTATTCCCAAGCTTCTGACAGGAATAAGATAGATATGATGGATCCGTTGCAGAGAACCATCTAGGCCGCAGGTTTTCCATCCGAGAGCGTGATTTCTCGTGCGGCGCATCAGCCCGATGTCACGTACAAGTGTCCCTTTTTTGCAAACGCTGGCGTGGATTGTGGAACCAAACCGGCGCTGGTGAACGGCCTCAGTGTTCCCCCCTCCTCTGACAGCTGAAGGCTGAAGTGAGGGACTGTGAGATCCATTCAAGCTTGCGGTTATCAGAGACTTCAGTCGCGGTCGTGAAGATGACATCATTGCGTTGCCTCATCACGACTGCATTGTGTATTTCCCTCCCGCCAACGAGGACGGGAGGGCGAACGGCTGCAAAGATCGTTGCTCATTTTCAAAGTCTCTGCAGTGTTGAGCACATTTTGAGTCACTATTTCTTATTGAAAATGTGACTGAACTTGTTTTTAATCCGACCCAGTGGCAGCATGTTTATGCTAAAGGTTAAGGGGCCAAGGATGGAGCCCTGAGGGTCACCACAGGTAAAAAAAAAAAAAAGGGGGCGCTAGGATAGCTCATTCTTTTGGTTATAAAGCCTGTGACGACTTACTAATCATAATTATGTAACTTGCTACAACCAAATAAGTGTAAGGGGTCAAATAATATAATCATAATTTAAATTAAAATGGACTATTTTCCATGAAATACAAAGTTTCGTCATGAAATAACTTTAAATGTGCCATTTTTTTTCTTTTCAGTTTAAAAAAAAACTTACTTGACCAAAGGATTATTCGTGTCCTTTTATAGAAAATTCAAAGTGTCTATTGAATTAATAAATGTAAGAAATAAAATATGCAAAGAAAAAAATTTCCCTTTAGTTTTTTTTTTTTTTTTTTAATTGCTGAGGTCGTTAAAGGGTTAAGAACTGGACAAACCAGGTGCATTGACATTTTGAGTGCCATGCAACTGTGTTGACAAACAACAATTGGCCATAAGAAGGAAAGACGGATCTGTCGGTATATGCTGGAGAGTTACTGTTTAACTGGTAGTAAGAAAAATGAAGAGGAAATCAATATTCTAGATTAAAATCAGACTTCCCTGTGGTTTCATCCAAATCTCAGTTATTCCCTTAGTGGAATAAAATGTCATCATACCTGCACTGACACGTCTGTGCTGCTCTGCTGGTCAGAACCAGGAGGAAGTAGACAGAAGAAGACTGAAGCTGACTGCCAGGCTGGTTCTAAAGTACGACTCTTCTGCCCCCTAGTGGCAAACATCTAAAATGGAGTTCTGGTATCGTAGAAGATGACCTTGTATTTGTATTCGCTTTCCAGACAAAACAGACTCTGCATGATTTGATTCCTCTCCACTTTATTCACAACAACACCGTAAACAACGAAAGACAAACATTTAATACTCTTCAAATTCTTGGTACCGCTCTGCCTCGCAGAGACCTGTGACCCGAACTGTGACGAGTCAGAACCCTTCAAAAAGAAGATGTGAAAGAAGTAACAGGTAATCTTGAGGTAACACCTGGAGGGTAGAGTGAAACATTGGCTCTCCTGCAGGATGTTGTCCGCGTTTGTTTCACAGTGTTGCGTGCGAAGTTCTGCACAGTCCAGTCGGTCCAGTCCGCCGAGCTTCTTTAGTGATCGCAGCCAAACAGCTCCTGCGCCAGCCTGTACTTCTTAGGCATGATTCTGGCAGCAACCATCAACCTGACGCTTTCATAGCGGTAGAAGTAGTTGCCTGAGATCATCGTCACGCCCTCAGAGTTGCACATGGCTGCGTTGATTTGGCCCAAGTGGTTGATGGGACGAGCGTTGGTTGCAACACGGGGCAGGGCGTTCATGTCCACGTCATAGATTTTGTTGTCTGGAAGAAACGGCAGCAGGAGAAAATGTCGGTGGATGTGTTTGTATCAGAGAGTAACGTCACAGATATGATCAAATACAGACAATATTAAACACCAATCATCATTAATATTAGTTACTGGTTCTAATGTTGTGGCTCATCTTATATATTCCATCTTTAGTCATTCTATGGTTTACACTTTTTTTTGTTTGTGTGCATGTCTTTTATCCCATTTCCACAGAAAACACTTGGCACTGATAAGCCACAACATTACAACCGGTAACTGGTCATAATATTATGGCTGATCGCTTTGTTTTACATCTTTCATCAATTGTTGCACCGAAATATCATGAATTCTTGTTGTTTGGATGCATTTTCTTTTATCCCATTTCAACAACAAAAAAACTTCAATATTGTACAGATGTAACTGATTCCCAACAACCAGCCATAACATTACAACCAGTGACGTATAATTAAATGTCTAAGGACACAGAAATGTGAAATCATTCAATTTAATGTCATAAAAACCCACTTTGAGTCATTTTATTAACTGAGTCACCGTCATTTCAACATTCGATCTGAGTATTCTGGGTTATTTGATCATTAGCCGTTGCGTCTGATCTCTGATAATGTCTGTCTTTACCTTTGATGACGTAGGCGACGCTCGTATCCTCGCACATGAATGCAGCATTGATTGGACCATCGATTCCCAGATCCTCCTTCACGGTCTTGGGGTAACCCGCCAACAGGCTGGTGGACTCACCGACTTTGTAAACGAAGACTTTGTCGCCCTGTGGAGGAAGAAACGATGAGTTTTTTGTTTCAGACTCGAGGTAGAACCGTTTGCGTCCTCTTGCCTCCGTGGTTTACCTTCATCACGTGAAGGTGATCCTCATGGGAGAAAACGGCGTCCACGTTACTGTGCACCTCCTTGAAATCCCCATCGATGAGCTTGGCGGTGATGGTGTCATTGCCCTCGGCCTTGTAGAAGTAATAGTGATCTGCAAGACGGGATACTCGTTTAGAATGAAAAATACGATTATCCCGGAAAAGTCTGGGATATTATGGGATCAAAATCACCGTGTCGGCAGATTTTACAAGTTAATGCGGTAGCTCCAAAAAACTCTTTCATGAATCATTTTGGCATTTATACAAACATAGACATAGTGAAAGGAAGAACTGGGATGATTTTGGGAAAGGTTGGTTGCATATTTCCGACACTAGGGGGAGTTTTATCTACAAAATTCTTAGGATATACTTTTTCTCAACCATCAGTTGGATTTAAGTCAAACATTGGGAACATGTGAATTGATTCGAGGACATTTATCTTGTTTCTTCTTGATTTACTCTAGTAGTTCATATTTTACGCACTAGGGGGAGCTTTTTCCGAAAAGCAAGGTTTTTGAGGACTTAACTTTCTTTCCCTTGGTTTGATTTAATCCAGATTTGGTGTATATGAATCGACTTAAGGAGACCTATTCTGAAAATATCCTATTTTACTCTCTAGGAGCAGCTTTTTCTCTATTTTTTTGGGGGGGATGAAAAACACAGTTTTCCGGACATAACTCAAAAAATCTTTCCTGGACCTTTTTCACATTTTACACCTACATAGAACTTAGTGGGAGGAAAAACTGAGTTGATTTTGGGAAAGGTCAGTTATATAGTTCTGCCATAATTTCTCAAACAGTTAGTCCCATTTAGTCAAAATTCAGTGCAACATGTGGACATTTATCTCGAATATATGTTGTAATTTACCCACACAGTGTTTTTTAACCAAAAACACAGTTTTCTGATATAACTTCTTAATTCTTAGTCCAATTTAGTCCATAATTGGCACATGTGAATCAACTCAAAGACATCTATCTTGTGCATTTATTAGATTTCAGTCTAGTAGTTTGTATTATAATCTTTGTGGGAGAGTTTTTTATTGTGTTTTTCTTAAGGAATAAACTGTTTTTCAGCCAAGCGTTCGTAATCGTTGGTCTGATTTAGTCCATGAATCAACTCAAGAAGATCTATCTTTGCACATTTTATTCTAGAAGTTCATATTTCACACTCTAGGGGGAGTTTTCTGCCGCTGTTGAAGGGAGATCCTCACTTAGACTTAACTCAGCTCAGGATAAAGACTTACTTCTGTCTGAAATAAACCAATGATGCTCACTTATTCATAAACAGAATGAATTTAGAGCCTTTTATGGTTTTATGAAACCGTTTCCAGAACATCTGGTCTGGCGTTGAGCCTCACCTCTGAAGGCGAACATGTTGCCCTGTTGATCGGATGAGACGGCATCTAGGTCAACGCGGCTGCAACGCTCTCTCTCCACGTGATCGCCCTCAGCTCCTGAACCGCCAACAAGCATAATGTTAAGAATCAGTATATATTTACTCCAGGGTCCGCTCAGGATGGTCCAAACGGACTGAACTTCATCATCTGACCCGGATTCATTAATACAGACTCGCTTATTATCTCATTCTGGAACACAAACGAAGCCTGACGTTGGTTCTCCACTCACCAAACTCGCATTTCATGAAGACGCCACGGGCCTCCTGGGGGTAACGGGTTTGCACCTCGCCGGTCTTTGGGTCGAACTTGGAGAACACGGTTCCGTGGAAGCAGAAATAACTCTCCATGAAGCGCAGAGCAGAGGTACAGGCGGGCATGGAGCTGAACTCCTTCTCCTCGACAGCCTTGGTTTTGATGTTGTAGCTGTAGATTTTGTTTCCTACGGAGAATAACGGAGTGAGCGACGTAAGAGAGATGGATCAGAACGCCCAGAGGTCACCGTTTGTACCACCTCTAGGGTCTTCTAACACGCTGAGCCTTTTACTACAGTTCAAACACAACCCCTTTTATTGTGAATGACTTCACTATTACGCAGTTGGACTGATGAGCAGAGCTTCTACCGGATTCTGTATAAGAAAACTCCGGTGGTCTTTCATTCTAGCATTAAACTGCTGTTTTGGTCAGATGTGAGAGAACTGAAACCAACCCTTGAAGAAGATGACGGACTTTTCGTCGCACTCGGGTTTGGGACACTCCACAGCGGCATCCAGATTGTCGGGGATTCCGGGGAATTCCTCGCTGATGTCTTTGGGGTAGCCGGCTTCAAGCTTCTGCTGGTAATAGCTGAAAACTTTGTTGTCCTGTTGACAAAGAAGAACAGAGATCCAGATTCAACATGTGATACGTACAGAAACCAGGAATTATTGCAGGATTTTGACAATAGGCAGGATTATTTGGTGTCAGGATGCATGAAAGTACTTTTATTTTCTGATGACCTCTGTGTTTTTAAGAAGTAGTAATTCAAAAGAACTTCAAAACTCAAGTTCAAAGTTATTTTGAATGAGATAACCTGTAAAATCCTGAATTCATTATCTTCTATCATCACTTTAAACTTAAATTTTATTAATAATACACTGTAAAAAAATAAATAAATAAATTATATATATATAATTGTAGACTTTTTTATTTTTTTGTCCCCCAAAAATAGTATTTTCACAATATCATACTATTTTTTCTACCTATCTAATAAACTAAACTTCTTTGCACTTGATCCTATGAGCTGCTCAGAAAGCAGATGGGGGTTCAGGGTTCCTGCTCATTACTGTATTCTCCAAGGGGAAGGGGATTGAACCAGCAACCTTCGCAGCTTTTTCCTCCTGAGCCACACTTGTGTGCATAAGTTTACCAGGAGTGGGGTTCGAACCCACGCGGACATTCATCCATTGGATCTTAAGTCCAACGCCTTAACCACTCGGCCATCCTGGTTTCCATAACTACCTTTAAAAGTTGTTAAAACCCTTTGATGTCCTCAGCAGGACAAAAAAAAAAAGCTATTTGGGATATTTTTATTAATCTTATATCAGAGACACTTTAGATTTACCCTTAAATGTTTTTTCAACCGGTTATAAAGATCAAATCAGACAGAAATATAATTAGTTTATATTTCTTTCAAAATAGTCCCTTTTATTTAATCAACTTTTTGGCAAACCATGTTTTTAGGACATAATTAGATTTTTTTTGGCCGTATAGAGTTTCTTAATTCTGTTTAGTGAATCCTTCAATAAGCTTTAATATGCCTAAGAACATCCTACTTATGGAACAGGACTTTCTCAATACCTCCTCCCCGGTGGCCCCTTTGACCCGGGGTGATCCCCAGGGCTGCGTCCTCGGACCCTTTACTTTTTATTTTTTTTAAACACATACATGCTGCCTCTGGGTCATATTACAAACAGGTTAAGTCACTTGGCACATATCTGTTTTAATATGAAATAGCTCAATAAAAATTGAGCAGGAAATTAAAGGTTAATATTTTAATATATGGAGGAAGTGGGTTTTTAATTTAAACTTTTTCTTCTTCATTACTGGCTTGTAAAAAAAACAACTTTAAAAAGCATGAAAATTGCTTGAAAGGTGCAAAAATAAAGAAAGTCTCTTTGATTTGATCGATTGTTGGATATGAGATTAAAAAGTTCAATCACACTAATAATCCTAAACCGGTGATTGAATATTTAGGGAGGATTCTAGTCTGGATACTGAGGATCGGATCAGAACAATGGGACGGTACCAGGAAGAAGAAAGAGCGGTTCGCGTCATCGTTTAAGAAGAAAGCGGCGTCCACGTGGCCCAGGCTGTGATCGTCGTCCATCTCGGCGAAGGATGCGTTGGACCACTCGGCTTTGCCGTTGAATCCCCTGAACAGATGGTCACCTGACGTTCACGCAGAAAAGACAGAAAAGCAACGTTTAGATGGAATCTTCTAGTTCTTTCCTCCCTCAGTGACTCTCAGTGACTCCGGCCTTTGAAAGATGGATGATGGATGGAGGATAAGAAGATCTGATGAACACGATGGCTCCCTAAGGAGGGTCTCACCCTTGAAGAAGTAGGGGACCCCCTTCTCGTTGACGGTGACGGCGTCCATCTCCATGCCCTTGCAGCGGTCCAGGGCGGCTGCAGGATGAGAAATGAACCGTCACGGCTTCATCGTGACAATTGTATTTGCAATGACAGAATCTAGTGACGTCATCATCGACTCACCTGATGCATCTTCTTCACTGCATGGTTGAAGAGTAGAAGAAGAAGAAGAAGAAGAAGAAGAAGAAGAAGAAGAGTATCATCAGCTCACATCCTCACATTCAAAGATGCAAGAATTTCTTCCTCCTTCTACATTATTTTATTTTATATTCATTTTATTTATTTCACGCCATCAAAAACGAGACATGAAAAATTCAAAATTGCAAAAAGGAAATGGAACAGAACCTACCAATGGACCCAGGCCACAGCGAGGGCCAGCAGGAGGAGGTGGCTGAGCAGCTTCATGGTCTTCAGGAGGGACTGGAGAGAGAGAGCAGACCGTGAGGTGACCTGACCGCTGCTCAAAGAAGAGTTTATATCTCCAGTCCTGTTTACATGGAACAGCAGGAGGAGGAGCTGAAGGTGTGGAGCCACGCCGACCATCTCCCAGAATGCTCTGCTGGTCTTCTCACTGCTCCAAGGACAGCGGGTTAGAGATTCGTGGAATTTCACAAAGGAACGTTTGCAGGCTAAAAGTCCGGTCAATAGACGTGTACCTGAAGACACCGTGTTCTAGCAGCGCAAATATCTCCTCAAATATTTGTTACATTCACATACAGAAGGTACAGCGACTATTTATCCAGCATTGATCTCCACCGACGTCACGTGACGCCAAAACCAGGTGATGAAGAACGTTTTAGGTGCGGCATCAAATACATCTGTGGTCATATTTATTCCCTAATCTGTGAGAAAATACCTTCCAGAACATTCCAAGAGGTCCAGCAAGGCGGATTCAGATCCAGACATGCTCCAACTGTCAGAGGTAAAGAACCCGGCGCACCAACAAAGACAAATACAAACTGCTGACTGCAGCACTTTTCAGTTCTGGATAAAACCTGTGTTGTATAAGGAGTATCGTTGGATCATTAACAGAATACTGCAGCAGCTTTAATGCAAGAAGCTTCTCTTAGTATTAAAAACAAATAGTGAGATATAAGATCCATCATGCAATATAAACTCATTTTCTTTTTTTTTTAATGTAACTTCTTCTTTTCCAGCAGAGGGAGCAGCTTTTACCCTCCTCGCTTTTAGAAGCGTTTGGATCAGCACTTAAGGTGGAGACAGACCAAGAAATAACCTTCTAACACATCCTGGAAGAGACCCCAATCCCCTGCGTTGTACAAGAAATCTCCCTGAAGTTATGTTGTAAAAAACAGTGTTTTTGTATGAAAGTAGAAAGAAAGAAAGAACAAAAGTTCCCAAGAGTGATTAAAATGTGAACTATTGTCGTAAAACATAATATACATTCTTATTCAATACATTTGGACTAAATCAGACCAACTGTTAGGAAGTTATGTCCGAAGAACAACGTGTTTTTTTTTCTCTATAAAAACTTCCCCCCCGGTGATTAGATAAAAACTATAAGAGTCAAATATGATAAATAAACAGTATTTACATGATAATCTCCTTGAACTCATTCATGATCACCAAGTTTTGACTAAATCCGACCGACAGTTTCACAAATGAATCCAGTTCTTCCTCACATTCAGGTCTATGCGGAAAGAAAGTTTTGAAAATGATCATGAAAGAGTTTTTATGCTTCGGCGTTACGATACGGCGGCGTTGATGGCGATTCCATACGATCCCTGACCTTTAGGGGGGTACAAATAAAGAACAGGCGATGAATGATGACACTCTAAAACAGGAAGTGGGATGAAGCACACGTAGGACACGTGCTGAAACCTTTACATTCTAAGGTTTGACTGTTGCTCTTTGTTTACATTGGACACACGACGGATGTTGACCGGGACTTTGACTCAGACATACGGTTCCCGCCGTCACGCCGTGAACGTACATGCCAGTGGGTTCGGGTGGGCTCTTTTTTTCTTTTTTTTTTTTACAGTTTGTAGCAATGCTGTCTATGTCTTGTTTTTAATATTTATTAAGTAACACACAGGAGTCGCTTTCAAATTGTTTTTATTTCTCAGATTTATTGTTCAATACAAAAATCTTTAACTATACAGTTTTTGAGAAAGTGGGGAACCGTGGGGGTGACAAAAGTGCAAAATTGAGATTAAAATTGAATTTATCCTTTAATTCCACACTTGCAAATGAAAAACAAAACTTTTTCTGCTGATTGGTTACTTTAAGTTTGAGTTCCATACCCAAAAGAAGTATCAGGTGTATTTTGTTGTTTAACATAGTACCTGTTACTATATGTGAGTGATTAAACACAAATAATATACCAATATTTTTATATATTATTCTATATTATCATTATAATATATAATATATAATATATAACATAACAATCAATGAATTTGAGAATTTGACTGTGGGAAACTCTTTGATAACTACTGAATTCTATTTGATATAAATACTCAATATCAATACTCTACAGAGTGTTTGTGTTCTAGGACCAGTTGGACTCTCCATCTGGTACAGATGGGTAGATAATGGACCCAAAATGGGTTAAAAAATGGGCCCCAGAGATGGAATTCTGTGGCATCAATACCACATACGTCCTCTAGGGGTGCTATATACATATACTAAAACATTTGGCTGGAAAATTGACCAATGTTTTACCAAAATATAACATTTTACACTGTAAAATAAATGAATAAAATGAAAGAACTAAGTAGAAGCCCGATCGTGGGTCCTGCACAAGTCGTTCTAACCATTTATTCCTTCACACATCATTTTATTACAGAAACACTTTTGATAATAAATACCAAAAGAGGAAAATAAGCCTGAAGGCGAATCTCTTAATCTAACAGCAGCCTCCCACGCCCACCTGTGTGAGAGACACGCTCAGGTATGCAGCTCTGCCAGCCCCTCCAGCCTGAAAACATTCAACGGCTCCCTCACAATGCTGGAGGGTATGGGTTCTCACTCCTGCCACCATCATTACTCAACTATGATAATCTACCGTCTGTGAATGCCACAGCCTGTGAGTCACGTGACACACGCGGGGCACGTCTACTCACTTTCCAGCGATGAGATTCTCCGGTCAAAGGTGAACAGGCACAGCCCTCCACACACACGCACACACACACACACACACACACACACACACACACACACACACACACACACACGTACACACACACACACACACACACACACACACCAAGTGAAGCTCCCTCTAAAATGGGTCAGCAAAGCAAAGTCCACCTTCACTAGTACAACCTAGAACACCGGAGCAGGTGATATTAGATAACTCAGGAGGATATTGTTAAATAATAAGTGTAGACAAGGGCGGATAAAGATCTTTTATGATGGATGATTTCAGTATTATCAGAAGAAAAACAAACCAAACAGAGTTCTGACAGTTTCTTAAGTGTCAATAAATCTGCAGGACATTCCTTCAACTCCTCATGACAATTATCAATTAAAAAGACAATCAGATACTTTTTTTGTATGTATATATAAATATACATATACGTATAAATATATATATACATATATATGACTTCTGACTCCCCTCTGGGGCAGTGAGGGTAACTTCCACAAAGACATAATAATCTTTGCTGCATGTTTCAGGGAGTTCTCCTCGGACACGACAGATTTAAAAACTCAGGTTTCCTGCCAAATACATGAAGATTGATCGAGTAATCATAGTTTTTTTTCCCTTCTATATACTGCATTCACTTCATAAACATAGTTTAATATTCTACGTTAAAAAAACAAACAAACCCATTGATTACTTTTGAAGGAAATCATATGAATTGAGTAACAATTTAAAATAATTCCCCCGGTTGAAAAAAAAAAAAAAACATCTAGAAGGAAAAAGAACTCTGGCACCAACACGCACGCACACACGCACACACACACACACACAAACACACATGGTTGAAAGATAATCCTGTCGACAGATTTGTAACCTCAGAACTAATTTTGTTGGCGTGCACAGACAGCATCCTGAATGCCACCCCCCCTACACACACACACACACCCACACACACACACACACCCACACACACACACACACACACACACACACACACACACACCACACGACTGTGATGTGAACAGACAACGCACAAAATGAGCATTTTACATTCCTGATTTATTGCCCAACAGATTATGTTGTTTTTGAAAGTGATTTTAAAAGTAGAAGAGTTTTGATTGGTCAGCAGGTGTGAGCATGAAATATAAAGATATAGAAATATATTACTAAATCTTTAAGGAGATGCATATTCTGTGATTGACACGAAGTTTGATTAGTGAGTTCAACAGATGTAGTTACCACAAATATCCACTAGATGTCGCCCCAGGTAAACATTTACATATGCTGGCGCACATACGAGAGAGAGAGTTGATTAAAAAAGTAATTAAAAATGTACTTTTCACCCTTTCAATTTGTCAGAGAAGTTCTTAAGAATGCAGAAATGTGTTTTTTTGTTTGATAGTTTGTTGTCACCCTCCGCCGAAAGTGAACCAGGTTCTGGTTCTGAGGTAAAGACGGGCTGCATTCCGGCAGGTAAAAGTCATTATAATGACAGAATCTCCAGTGTTAAGTAACATTAATGATGTAAGACAATAGATCAGTGGTATCACATAGTCTTTAAGAGTATGTTAGAATGCGGAGAACTGCTTAGTGGGGTGAAAAGGTCATTTCTCGGCCCTCCGTGAGTTCAGATGTGGTCCTGGGACCGCCGGAGGACCCTTGTAGCTTCAAGCAGAGTCTATGTGATTGAGACAAAACCCATAATGTCTTCATGTCAGCTGTGTCGTACGATGGACATGTGCTTGAAGAGGAATCTAAAGCATCTTACTTAGAAAAATACATGAAAGACTAATAGGTTCACCAAAACATGTCCAGGTAACCATTCGTCAGAAAACACAAAAATCTAATTTTTTTTTAACATGAATCAATTTTCTACGCCAAACAATTAATTCATAGGAACACAGTTTAAAAACAGTGACTTAATAAATACTACAATATGATATAAAATCAAAAATATGAGACACTGTAACACAATTTGATTTTCCCCAACTGAAAATTAAAGCTAAAGGTTGATAAAATAGAATTTTTACAGTAGACATTAGTTTTTTGTGAAACACTTTTGCTAAAAATTATTGTATTATCATGATAATTGTTGTCACTATTTAATATTTTTTAATTTATATTTAATTTATTTTTGATCTACTATAGTTAGAAAAAATAAATAACAATTTTATGCATTTTTCATTTAGAGTAAAATAGAAATGTTTCATATTTAAATAATATTATATTATAGGTAACACTTCTGGAGAGGAACCAAAACCTCCGGAGAGAGTCGGTGGAAGAAAAAACGACGGTCCCTGAAGTACACACGGCGTCCGTTGCTCACCTTTAGTGTGTTGCTGTGGAGGATTGTGGGAGTGGATCCACGTGATTGTCAGTCAGTGTTCAGTCGCGAGGGAAGGAGACGGAGATGGAGAGCCGGTCTTCAGGTAAGATTACTGAATATTTTAAACGTTAGATCGATTTTAGCACCGGAAACAAACTGTCAAAGTGTGCGGTTGTGGTTTTCTCTGCGATGACGTCACTCCCGCGCTCATAGATGCTGCGGGAGAAGCGGACAGTTCTGACACCTGCGGCTCTGATCCAAGCCCGAACTTACCGTCGACTCGGCGGTTAAAGGAACATTTTAAGGGGGATTTTAGTCACCAGCACCGAGCGACTGTTTCTCTCACGGTTCTGTTCCGGCCCACTTTCATATTTATATAACTATTATTTCCACTATAAAAACCCAAAGAAGACGATATCAGAACCAGTTGCGGAGGGTAACTAAGTACATTTACTTGTACATTTCAGTTTCATGCTCCACTATGCTTCTACTTATCTGACAGCTTTAGTTACTTGTTACATTTTAGATTACATTTTATCCTTCACTTACTGTCTATTATCTCTAAATTTTGAATATTTGTGGGAAACTAAAGTCTTTCTTTAATTGTTGTTGCAAAAAAAATTCTCCTACTTGTTACCACAAGCTATTTCCCAAAATAACTTGGATGTACATTGTTATTGTTGACGTATTCTTTAGTGGTCCGAAACACAAATAATTTCCTTTTTAGATGTGATATCGGGTCGTAACGACTATTTATAACAAATAGTGGACAATGACTTGAGTTCCCTTAATCTTAATGTATCTGTAAATGTGTTGATTTTGAATATTTCTGATGGACTGAAGGATTAATTAACAGGAAAGTGTTTTCCTGTTAATAACAAACAACTAATAAACTACTTAGAAGCGACTTGGATTCTATAAAAAACCTGAAAACAGCTCGATCTTAAGAAAAGTTGACTTTTACAACACCTTAAAAATACTTTTTATTACCTCTAGCTTTACCATCTGCCACAGTAGCTGACTAAATATTAGCGCCATGGTGATATTAATCCAAATATAATAGTGGAACATTGACGGAAACAATTGACTGCAGCAATTCTTTTATTTTATACTTTAAGTGCATTTAGCGATAATACTAACTCAGTAGTATTTTAAGAATGTTGTATTTGTACTAACGTCAACCATCCACCACCGGTCTGAAGTTTTATTCTCTGCATCCGGACCACATTGGACCTTATTGTCCCAGAGAGGCGAAAAATTCCTATTTTCCCTCCACCAGCGAGAGTTCTAGAAGGTTATGAGGTCATCACTCCCCTTCATCTGTTTGTTTCTCCGGCAGTGCCGTAGGGGTATTTGTTTTATTTTCTTGACACGATGAACACTGTAGCAGGTAAAAAGAATTAGAGTTAGTGCTCATGTAGTTCCTGGCCGGTCTGCAGAACCACTCAGAGCGTCTCACAGCATGAGTCAGCCGTTCATGAAGGTAACACCTGCTTATCTGGAGCTGCAGACACTAATTCAATCCCTCACACTCTAATGGACCCGCCATCAGGAGCACAGCAACATGTTGGGGTCGGGAATGAACCGGCCACCTTCCAATAAGCGTGAGACCGGCGGCAGCTGTCAGTGGGCGGGATGAGGGAACCGTTGACGTTGGTAGGCGGGGAAAAAGATCGAGCATGAGGTTGTGAGTCTTTTTTTTTTTGTGTTGATAAGACCCGAATGGAAATGACTGTGCGACTGGGTCAGAGATTTTAGAGCACAGCAGAACCTGTTGGGTGTTCCTGGTTTGAAGTGGTTGGCACTCAACAAACTGGACTAAGGCCGAGGAGGAGGATGTTGACAAACAGAACCTACCGCGGGTCCATTGTCCCAACTGAAGTCAGAATCTGTAACGGCTCAGCTGTGAGACTGTGTTCACAGTGAGCTGTTATCACACACACACCATGTGTGTATCTGATAATCATCATCAGACTACACACCATGTGTGTATCTGATGATCATCATCTGACTACACACCATGTGTGTATCTGATAATCATCATCAGACTACACACCATGTGTGTGTTCCTCTCATTCTACTACTGTACATCTCTAACCGGACTATTCTAATTCCTATTTATATAATTCCTATTTATTTTTCTCTTTTCCTCATTTCTGTCCTGAGTATATAAGTTTGTGTGTATATATATATATATATATATATGTATATATATATATGTATATATATATAAACACATACTCATACACATATATATACACTCAATCAAAAATTGAGACATAAAAACACACAGATGTAAATTAAGGAGGTTCTGAGGTTAAATGCTGTAGATAATGATCCACCCGCCTGTTTGTACCTTGTTTCCAGTCGGTCCTTTGACTCCTGCCATCATCAGGTTACACTCTGACAGGTTGAGGTTTTCAGCTGTTGTCTTCACCCTCATCACCACCAGCCGTGTGTTTGGTTTGGGCCTGAGGGGGGTCTCAGGTACCTCCATCCGTAGGTACCTGAGGTTCCCAACCAGAGAAGATGAAGAAGATGAAAGATTTACTACAACAGATGATGTTTGATAATTATCCTCATCTTTGGGGAAATTGAGATGGAAGTTTCTCCGCTCTTCTGGATACTGGTGGTGGTGGTGGCTGATGATTCTGCTGATGCTGGTGGATGATGAAGCTGATGGATTTGCGCGGCCATGAAAGAACCCGTGCCACAAAGTGCAAAAGAACATTAGTACATATTTAAAAAGAACTATAACACTTTAAGAAAGATTAAAAACGAGCTAAAAAATTATAATAATAATATAAATAAATAAAAACTAGAAAACCTTTCAGTATCAGACTTAATTCGGTATTTTCCTAAACATTACCGTGTGGGAAAAACAAATATAATAATAATCTTAATTATTTATAAATGTAATAATTCATCAAATACGAACGTTTTTAACGTTTTGATTTAAAGGAGCTGAGAGTCGGAGCGCTCCTGCGGTTTTTCTCAGGGCTTGTCTCCATGTTTGGTTCTGACTCTGGGGACACTGAGCGGACCTGATCCAGAGCAGTCTGGATGGTTCAGAACATTCTGGTCCTGAACTGTTTAGAGCCTTTTGTAAACCGCCCAAGGATTTTAAAATCAATTCTCTGAGAGACAGGAAGTCCCAGTCCGACACGCCGGGTCAACCTCCAAAGGGAGGCGTCGTGATCAGATGTCCGGACCAGCTCGGCTGGCTCCCGTCAGCAAGTCGGAGCCGCGGCTCCACTCGGATCTCCTGGTCTTATCTCCTGAGGTCGATCCCAGCCGCCGCTTAACCTCCTTCACAGGGAATCTGATATTTTTAATCCTTTCGAGTTCATTAGAATCATATTTGGCTTTTCAAAGCAGATCTGACCTGCGACCGAACCTTGACCCCAGGTAACCCCTCCCACCTGTTAACTGTCGGGCCTGTAGCCCCCCCCCCCCCCGTCCTCTATGGCTGCCCTCCTGTGCGTGTCTCCACACGCCGAGGAACACCAAGAGAGGGAGGAGACAAGAAACAAGAAACAAGAAAAACCAGAGAGCGCAGGAGGCGGCGGCGTAGCGAGAGGGAGGCGTGAGGTATGAACGTTTGGAGCCTCCAGGCGTGAGAACTGAGAAGGGGGGAATTTAATTCCACAGCTGCAGTTTGCCGTCAGTGCTTGAAATTTAAAGAAGAGCGGGACCAGAGAGGGAGGGGGAAGGGGGAGTTGTAGCCGATACGAGAAGACGAGGAAGGTCTCGGGCAGGAGAAGGTTGAGATGTTTGTTGTTTTGTCAGTGGAGAAAAAACATCCTGTCACTCCCTCGCTTGACTCGTTCCTGTTCCTGTGTCTGTCTGAGCAGATTCCCGGACCTCCAGGAGAAACTCTCTGAATGGATCCTCCTCCTCGCCTCGGCTTCAGACACACGGCGCTGACGGGAGTCTGGCGTAAAAACGTTACAGAAGTGAAAACCATTAAGACGACTCCACCTTCCTCCAACCCGCTCTCTCCTTCAGGATCTGCAGCGTGAAGCACGGCGGCGGATGATCATCACCTGATTCCCCCTCAGGAGCCCACCGGCATGGGACGCCGAGTTCCGGGCTGCGAGTCGCCCCCTGGATGTCAGACCCCCAGGGTAAAATGAGCAGCAGCGGATTTGGAAGCAGCCCCAGCTTGCTCCAGGGCCGCCGGTTCTACTGCCGGGAATGGGCTCTGGACAAGCTGCGGCGCTGCCTGGACTCCTGCTCCGTGCCGGGCCAGCCGCCCGGGGTGCTGGTGACGGGCGGACCCGGTTCTGGGAAGACAGCCCTGTGCACCGAGGCGGTGTGGCCCACCTCGCGGGCAGGCCTGGCGTTTGGGCTGGCACCTCGCTGCCTGGCGTCCCACTTCTGCCAACGGGAGGACCAGAGGAGTACGGTGCTGTGGAGGTTTGTTCTGGGCCTGGTGGACCAGCTGATGGCCTCGCCTCTACTCTCACCGGGGTTCAGAGAGATCCTCAGCAGCCCGTCTGTGTCCTCCTACCTGGACCCCCTCACCTGCCAACGAGACCCGGATGAAACCTTCAAGAGGTTTGTTTCTAACTTCTCCGCTTTTATTTCTCTTCTTTCTCTTTTTTGAATATTTACCCCCTGCTGTAAATAATGATTTCGTTGAGGAAGGCGGGAGCAGGTAAACAAACATGCATGTGTCAACAAGCCAACGCGGTTCGTCCCAGTCAGTCAGAACTGAGACGTCGGCCAGACTAAAGCGGCGCCACAGGTTCCTTTTGTTGAGTAAATAATCCGTTTCCATATTTGACTGTGATGACCGAAAACATTTGATGTTTGGTGATAATAAGGCGGCTCATGATTATGGTATGTGGTCTGTCTTAATTCACAGTCTGCGATTATAAACACGGTCGCCGCTCCGACTTTAACCCTTTGATGACCTCGCCCGAAGAAAGAACGTGTGGAAAAGTTGTTTCTCTGCGTATCTTATTTCTTTGGGGGGGGGGGCTTATTTAATTAATGTAATATCTTAAACACTCTAAATTCACACTGAAACGACAAATCAAGCAGATCAAACCTAAATCTGACTAACTGAAGTTTTGGAAAATAGTCCGTTTTAATTTAAGATTAGCTCGACTTTTTTGGTGAAGTGTCACTTTTGAAAACTGTTTGACCCCCGTTTGACCTTTTGTTTGGGTTCTACCAAGAATCATGATTTTGTGACGTGAGTCCTCACATGTTTTAATCAGGCAAAAAAACAACACCTATTTATCAAATAGCACTTTCTCAACAGCCATGATGAAGACCTCCTCCTCATCGGCGGCCCCTTTAACCTGTGGTGACCCCCATCCTCGGCCCCTTGCTCTTTAGCGCGTGCCTGCAGCCCCTGGGCAGGACATTAAAGGGTTAATTCATGATGAGTTCAATGTCTGCCGCTTTCACCGTTCCAACTCCGGCTGCTTGAAATAGTTGACATTACTCTGGCAGCTAGAACAGAACTCAGATCAGCTCGTACTTCCGCCGAGCTCCAGATGCCCTTTTAATTCAGCCCAGCCGTATTCAGAGTCTGACTCAGATCAGCAAAGTCTGACTTTCAGGGACCTTGATGTGTAACAGCCGACCGTTTAAACCCGGTTCATCCGGTATCTTCATTTGGATCGGCACCAAACTGCACACCTTTATAGACACCTACCTCTAAAATAAGCATTTAGGTTTTATTCTGCTCATGTTTTTCATAGATATACATATATATATACATATATATACATAAATATATATATATATATATATACATAAATAAAAGTAAAATTCATATGATCCTTTTTTCTTTTGGGACCAAACGGTGAATTTATTACGCCATCCCTTTTTTTTAATACATATCAAATTCTGTTTTTCACAAATATGTTCCGTTCATATATCCTCAAAAACTGCTGGTCACAATAGTTTGTATCCGGGAATCCTTTTTCTTCAGTTATTTTATTTCTAGGTAAGTTTGAAGCTGTGATTTAAACCTGCGGTGCAGGTTTGTTCACATTCACCTGTGATGGGCGGAACCGTTTATCCACGGCACAAATCTACTTTCACCGGGGCAGATTGGGTTTTGTTTGGTTTTGTTTTTTCTTCTCATTGAGGTCAATGATTTATTCCATGAGTAATTAAAGCAAATATTGGAAAAATGTCCTATTGCATTTAAAAAAAAAAGAAAAGGGAGGAAATAAATTCTTGGATCTGCAGCAGAATCTTTTTAATGGGATCCATTCTGGCCTGTGATCCACCTCCCTACCAGGTTTCACAGGAATCCGTTCAGCTGTTTGTTGCATAATCCTGCAGATAAATCAACAATAACAACAGTGCAGTTGAGGATGTAACCTCCTTAGGTGGCAGGGGATTTTCATATTTTCCCATCATCAACCAGGCTGCATCAAAAATCATTCAAAATAAATAAGATCTTTGTATAGAATCGGATGTGGAAGTCATAATTGACCCGTTATGATCATTAAAAAGTAGCAGATTTAGGAGATGAGTTCTATTATTTACTCATTTGTTGTTGTTTTTGATTTTACAGAAGATAGGAGGGTTTTAATCAGAGGATTTAATGTATTTTGTCCTAATTTAGTTACATTTCAACATTAAACTTGTGGCAGAAATGATAAAGTTTGGTATCATTTGGTAAAATTTAAAAAGATGATTGCATTATGAGCAGATTCTGATTTCCAAACTACTTTTACGTGTGTTTATAATCGTGTTTGCTGCCTGTCGAGTTGTTTTCTGTAGAATATCGACGACAAGAAGAGAAAAACTTTATTTGTTATTTCCTCCATTTGGCAGAATTTGTATCATGATTCTATTTTCACAGAGCATTTCAGCTTATTTATCCAAACCCTGCTAAATTAACATTAAGTTATAATATTATGACGCTCCAGTTCTGTCAGCAGTTTCAAACAACCACAAAAAAAAAACTTCTTCTTCTGCTGTGGGAAGAAAAAAGAAGAAAAAAGGATTCAGGACATTTTTGAGGCTGCACCTATTATTTGTTTCTAAACACTCCTCTGCAGATGTTTAGACCACAAACAGACATAAGAGCCTGTATATGTAAAAAAAAAACAAAAAACCACGTGGCCGCCGCTGAAGCGAAAAAAAGAAAGAAAAGCCGTGACAGTCACAGGAAAAAGTCGGCATTGGCTATTCTTCCTCGTCTTATATTTATTCCTCCTCTCAGAATGCGGCCCATTCACTGCCGACACAATGGGCCTCCAGTGTGAATGAATGCCACAGTGTTATTTATGACACGACATCCTTGGAGGAGGGGGGCGGGGCCGGGGGGGGGGGGGGGGGTACAGAAAGAACAAAGAGGTGAAAAATGCCGTACCCAAGTGACCGTCTCTGCACGAGTCAGCGAGGTCACCCCCCTCTCCAGAACTTCTTCACGCTCAGCCCGCCGTGTTTGCTCTGCCATGAGACGGGAGTCCTTTTACGCTCCGCCTGTGTTTGCTTACCTCTGGTGGGAAGTACCGGGCCGGATTCTTCAGGATTCCTCAGGATTGTCTCCACGTGTGTTTACGGCCGCTGACAAACGCATGAAACACGGCCAGAAGGTCAGACATGAACCGGCTGATGTCTGTCTGCCAGCCGCCACTTATTAACTCTATGCTGGGAAGGAGAGGGAATCACCGGAGGATAGTATTATTCGTACATTTTGCGATTATGCTGTGGGTTCGCCGTTAATCTTTTTATAACCCGATTATGGAATCGTTTTTTTTTCGCCGCTGCGGAGCCTTCATGTTAGCGCGATAGCTCGAGAACCATTTCATGGATCACCTTCGAATTTTGTAGTCACGTAAACCTCATTAAGAGGAAGAAATTGTTTGATTTTGGTAAAGGTCGGTTGTACAGTTCCGACACTAGGGGGAGCTTTTTCTCCAAAAGTTTTTGGGCCAAAGTTTCTCAACCGTTGGTTTGATTTAGTCAAAAATTGGTGCATCTGAGTTGATTTGGGGCGATTTATGTCACAGTTTACTGGGAAACTTAATATGTGACGCTATTAGTTCAAATTTAATCACTATGGGGTGCTTTTTTTCTTCTCCTTTTTTAAAAAAATAAATAAAAATAACTGGACAACCTTCAGATTATTTCAGGACTTCAATCGAGAGTATTTATTGTACAACGCAGAGGATTGGGGACTTTTCCGGGATGTATCCTTGCTATCGGGGATGACAGCATAGGCCTAGTTTAACGCAGCGACATTATACCCCCCACATGAAAACTGTCAACATCGGCTTTACCTAATAAGTTAAAGCTCTCAGCCTCTTCATCACTCCAGTCAGATTTATTGGTTTGAACTGGATCATCCAGCAAACAGACTGACCAACATGTTTGTATAAACCTGTCAGGACACAAACCTTCTGCTCCTGACTCAACGGGTTATATTACAGTCTGTGCAAACATGTGTGGGCCAATGGACTGTTACAGGTATTTTTATTGATGCCACTTGTGAACGATAAAAGTTCTTCAAGCCCTTCAGCTACTGGGAAACATGAAAGCTGTAGTTTGGAGATGGTGAGACGACGGTCTCCAGTCCTCACTGAGATAATGGGCTTTCACTGCCTGGGAGGCTTTGCCAGCAAATTAAAGGTTTTTCTGCTGTACTTGAACTTCCCTGAACTTTCCACGACTGTGTTCGTGGAAAAAAAAAAAAAAAAAAAAGCTTGCAACTGTCTTACATATCCTGGTTCTCGGGCAAATAACAGAAGTTTGAAAGTTTTCTTTACTCACTCTGAATTTTGAGGTTGTTTTGTTAAGCTAAGTGTGTCCAGTATTTGTCGGTTTATCTGCGAACCTTCGTAATCGTAGTATTCCCGGAGAATTTTACTTGTGTCACAAAGACAATGCTTGCTTGTTTACTTTCTCCATTTCCATTTACTCCATTTACTTACAAACCTCCGCCTGAAGGCTTACCGTCATCTTCGCTGACTTCACCGGAAAAAATACTCTACAGCACCCTCTGCTGGACAACACAAGTCAACGATCTCGTTCATCTGCTGCCAAAACGTTCGGTTCACATCTTTAAAACTTGCATGAAAAATATTCAGATTTTATTCCGCATCAGTCCGTCTGTCTGACTTTATTCTCCCTTTGTCAGAAAACTCCAAGAATCCGATATGAAGTTCAGAGAGTTGGTCTCTGAGTCGTAGTCATAAAGACTGAGACATAATGATAAACAGGCAGAGACAGGAGAAAACGGAGTATTATAATGTGATTGAGGTCACAGTTATTGCTACATTTTGCATACTTTTCTTCCTCATCCACTAAATTGTCTTTATTTCAAAAGAACCTTTCAGGCAAGTCAAGGCAGGTTGATTTGATTCAGCACATTTCAACAATAAAGCAATTCAAGGTGCTTTTATATAATGTACAAAAAGGCTTAACATAAAATCAAAACCAGCATAAAACTATGCTTTTAACAAAAGGCAGTGGCAAACAGAAAGATTTATTTAAAGGCACAGTCGTAGTCGTAGCAGACCCGCTGAGTTTACCTCAGACATGTGGGCCGTGAGGAGCTTCATCTCCATGTTTGGTTGTTTTAACTGTGAGGATAGAAAACAGGCCTGTCTGAGAAAACCTGAGGGCTTCTGGGTGATTCAGAACACAACCATCATTTGACCCTGAACTATTCTCGGCTCTATAAACCAGTAGAACCAGTGTCAAGAACTGAGTAATGACTGATCCACTTTCCTCTGAACCCACCGTTTACAGAAGTCGCGCTGACTGAGGATAAGGACCGATGGATCAATCAAGCTTTTAACCCTTAACCCTTTAGCGTCCTGCTCAACGGTTTGGTTGAAGACATTTCAAGTCTCTTTTTTCTTCTTGAGAAATGTGACTGGACCCGTTTATAATCTGATCCAGCGGCAGCATGTCTGTGCTAAAGAGAAAGGGGCCAATGATGGAGCCCTGAGGGACACCACATGTCAAAGGGGCCAGGAAGACTTTTTATCCAGGACTATTGAAAAAAGTCTGATTTATTTTGGCAGATTAAAGCACATGAAGATTTATGTCACGTAATAAAACCAGAAAAAGTCCAATAAGGGTCAAATAGTTTTCCAAAAACAAGCTTTAGTAAAACGCGTTAGAGATTTCACTTCATCATAACCGAGGTTTAACAGAGACGTAGTCTAATTCATTTTATTTGTATTTTATGAACTTTATTGTAAGTTTAGAGACGTGAGACATTAAATTCATTCATGAAATTAGGTATTTTCTTGGTGAGGATATTAATTAAAAGGTCCATAAGGTGATAGTGGGTTGACTTTGCGACCGTCTCGGAACCCCACCCGGTGAGGTCCAGACTTTTCAGTTTGATCCAGGTCTTGGTCCAGTGGAGGTTTCGCACCTCAGTTTTCAAACGGTTGGACTTTTTGTCCTACTGAAAGCGAAATGGCCTCCTTCCAGAATGAAAAGCCGGCCCCGGTTCGGCCCGGCGAGAGCGCCGATAATGTGGCGGATAACATTTTTGGTCTGTTGAGTCCACGATTACAACCCAGGGTTCTGTCCTGCTTTCTGGATTCTAACTGAACGTGAGTAAAACTCTGTCAAATCAGTGACTTTAACTCTTTAACTGAAGAGAAGCTCATTGAAATAAGGTGTAGTCAGTCGGACTGATGACGAGGATGCTGGTGGGAACAGGAAGAAGATTGTTCATTTCACCCACTCTTCACGCAGTTACACTTTTTTGTCTTTTACTTTCGGTTATGCGGTAAACTTATGACACTGAATAAGTCTGTGTCCTAAAAGAAGCGTGAATATTATGAGGATTATGGGAAATTCAGCAGCTTGTGGAAAAAAAACATCTTCCGCTTTAGTGGCATTCTTATTCAAGCACTGTCAACATCATTGTGTTTCCTTTTTCTTTCCCGTCACTCTATTTTCAATGCCCCTTTGTGTTTTTTCTATATATAGACTAAACATTATCAAAAAATCATGCAGGAGAACCAGGAAGGAGAACCAGGAAGGAGAACCAGGCAGGGCTGACGGCAACTGTCACAGATTGCTCAAATGATAGCTAACCTTGTCTGCTTGTGGGGTAGCATCGTGAAAACAGCTGCTGTTATACTGTCATACGCTGACCAGCCACAACATTATGACCACCCGCCTTTTTTATTTTGTTTTTCTTTGTTCGCCGAAACAGTTCTGCGATGCTACTCTCTATCAAACCCGGCCTTAACTTTTTAGTTCTTTGTGCTACAGTAGCTCTTTTGTGCTAGCCTCTTCTCTCCATGTGCATGTCTAAGTAGCCTTGGGCTCACCAGTTGTCCTTCCTTAGAACACTTTTGTAGGTGCTAACAACTGCTGACCGGGAACAGCCAACAGGACCTGCAGTTCTGGAAATGCTCTGACCCATTCAGCTAGCCATCACAATTTGCTATTTTTGCAAAATCGCTCCTTAGATCGCCCATTTTTCCTGGTTCCAACATGGAGGTTGAGGATAAAACGCTCACTTGCTGTCTAATATATTCCACCCACTGACAGCTATCATGCTAACAAGGTAATTAAAGTTACTCGGGCGTCACCTGTCAGTGGTTATAATGTTTTGGCCGATTAGTTTATGGTTAAGTTCCAAAAAATACATTTAAAAAAAAAACATAAAAAGATTAAAAATATCGAATCATGAATCCGAACAGAAAGTTCGGTCATCTGGTTCGTTCGAGGGAGCGGAACCGCCGTAACCATAGCAACCAGAACTGGACCGTATCCTAGGTAAAGAAAGAGAATCACCGTCCGATTATCGAGAGACGTGAATCGTGACGTAATAAGTGTGACTCTTCAGCAACTTCTTGATTACCGGAATTTTGATTGTGACACACTTCCCACTCATCCAATCCAAGGCTCAGGGTCAAAGGTCAGCCCCAGACCTGAGTGTGTCTAGAACTAAAGGGATCAGAGAACCCGGACGGCAATAAAAGGTTCATTTTACTTCCTCCTCTGCTGAATTGAAAGCGTGCCCGGTGAGGGAGCGTCGCTTCATTCAGGTGACTAAAAGCACACATGGTTTGACAAGCCTGACGAAGCCGCCGCAATCAGGGCGGGGTTTAAATCTGGTTCGTATCACCGGATTTGTTTTATGACATCCGTCGTCTGTCGTGATAAATGAAACAGCGACAGATAATTAAAAGTAAAGTTAAGAGAGTAACTGTTAATGTTTGTGCAGAGTTTGAGCATCATTTGTCAAAGTCTGATTATTACGGATGACTAACGTCTGTGATATTTAGCGCTGAATCCTGCAGGCGCGTCTTAATCCTGACTGATATCGAGCGGTGGACCTCGACGCGTTCAGTCGCTAACCCTGCTGCCTGCAGTTTTTTTTCCTTTTGGCTCCACACTTCTGTCCTTTTGTTGGATCAAACAGAACATTTAGCCTCCACTGCTGGCATAATGGATCAGCTGGCAGGTTAAACGACCTCATGCCGGTGTTTTCGTAAACACGTCTGGAGCTCCTTTCTTCCAGGAAGCGGCCGGGTTCTGCTTTCATAAAACTGGAAATTTGATTTGCTATTATTGGCACCATAAACCCAGATGAGGCTGAAAAAGTGCCGTTTCTTTTTTTTTTTTGTTTTTTGTTTTCATGTTTTCTTAAAATCCACCTTAAAGAGAAGCTGTTTGGTGACTGGACCTTCTGGTCACTCTTAAACATAGACATTAACACTAATAACAGCACACACACACACACACACACACACACACACTCGCACCCGCCCTGTGTTTGATGCAGGATAATTGACCTGACTTCAGCCTCTGGGTGACCCGTTCAGACCAGACTGCTGCCACGGGTTAAACACCGTTTGTCACCTCCACAGCCGGACCCCTGTCTTTAATCGTACCTCTGCAACATATAATAAGACCTCACCTGATAACCTATATTTTACTCAACGTTTTGTTGACCTCAGCGTTTTTAATATCTTTTTTGGTCAGGATGTCGCCACACGTAAATATTCTGTGTTAGGTTCTTGGTTCAGTGGAAATATTCTTTATGCATTTAAACAAAAATAACGGACATCTTTTAAAAATAGATGAATAATATTGGGTTTTAACTGGAGCCCTTGTTCTATCTCTGAGATGGTCGTGGAGGTAGCAACGGAGGTGAACTAGACTTACGCTTTCATCTCCAACAGTAAGACTTTTACGAAAAGTTTCCAATGCCTCATGTTGTTAAAGCGATCTTGGAATAAAATGTGAAGTTATGGTTCACAAGCGGGACTTGAATGCAGCTGGTAGTAGCTAACAGCTAACTCTAAAAGAAGCTAATGGACTGAATTTGTTCTCAAAAGGTCCTGAAGCTCCAAACCATCAAAGCAGGGGACCGGATCAACCAACATGTTGCATTGAAGGCAAATGATCGTCGCTGCTATGTCATGTAAATGTTTATAAGCACATATGCTGAGTGTGTACGTGAAATGTCACACTATATGCTGATGATGCCTCTTTTTATTCTCTTAGGGCTTTTTTGGAACCCTTTGCACAATATTTTTGTTATTTCAATATCCTGATTATACTTATAATAATTTACCACCACTGTTACTTTGGGGCTGATCTCGTCCTCCGCTGAAACGTTTAAGACCCCCAGAGATATCGCCCTTCCTCCTCATTATAAAGACATGCGCCTCGCTTTTTTTTTTGCTTTAAACACATATATTTGTTTCACCTCTGTTACTACCTCCACTGCTGCGTCAGAGGCAGAATCGCGTTTGAACAGAGGGGACCGGTGGATGAAAGTTGCATCAGGTCCAGCTTTAAAAGGCTGCGTAAGAAAAGGGTCCGTGATTCTCGGAAAGATCCGTGACTTAAAAGTAGGACATGGGGGCAGAATCAGTAGGTGGGAATCCTTCAGGCACCTGTGGAAGCTGCCCTTCACCCAGTCAGTAATCCAGCGGTTTAACAAGCCTCTCTTAACCCAGATAAAACACATGTTTTGCTCGGCTGGGCTTCAGGTGAACATGAGTCTCTATAATAACTGGGATCACTGAACAGATACCAAAACATCATTATGGGTGTCAGGAAAAAAAAAAAGCTCTTGTTTGTCTTGTCTCGGACTCAGACATCTTTTTACTGTCGCCACAGCAGATCCACTTCAGCTGTGACTTTCTTCTCCAGGACCCCCCCCCCCCCCCCCCCTCCCCCCCCAACCACACACACACACACACACACACACACACACACTGCTCAGACAACCACTTGATGGTGAAGTTCTCCTGCAGCTTCGAATGGCGTCTGCAGGATTTCTTTCTCCTCAGATAAACTTACCTCGAGAATTAAGTCGCTGCATCAAGATTAATGGCCTGGAGGTTTGGGGGGGAAACTTTCTATCCCTGCTCTCTTACTGGGTTCAGCTCAGGACCATTTGTTGCTCTATTTTATTACATTTTTCATAGAAATCCATCTTTTGGGTTTTTTCTAGTAAACATATCGTGTTGTTTTCATGCTTTGAGGTCCGTGAGCCGCTTCAGGCTCGAATCCCTCTGTGGGAACGATGACAAAATCATTTCCAGCGTCGTTGTTTTTACGTTTAGGAGTTGAGGGTTGAATAGTAGTGGGTGGAGGCACTGGGTTTCAGGGTGGAGCCGGGGATTTTAGAAGTTCCAGTCTCCTGAGTCACCTTTGAATCCAGCATGGTTTGGCTTCAGACTCTTCAATCAGCAGTTCCAGTGTGATTTAGGTTTAAGCAGGAAAAAAATATGATAATTGCTATATTTGCTCCCTAATTGCAGCTTTATTCCACTGTTAAAGGTCTGGTGTTTAATAGTTAAAAATGTATTCTGGCTCACCCCACAGCCAGCTGACATCAGGGCCAGTCCCTTTATTCCACTGTCTTCTGTAACCCAGAGCAATCTCTTAGTCAACGTTTCTTTTATTGTAGGACAAACAGCTGCCACTGCTGCAGGAATCTGAAGCGCCGTGATATTACCTTAAACCCAAGTTGATTCTCTACTACATAAAAATGACCACAATCTTCTATCTTGTTTTAAATTTTCTAAGCAGGAAATTTGTAGCATTATGAAAATTCCTTTTTGAGTAAACAACATTTTTTTTATGATTCTGTTTTGATGGACTGCAGCCAAGTGAAACACTGATCAGCACCATAAATGGAAATGTCTGTCCTGCCTGGAGACACACTACTGGTAGATCAAGAGTTGGAGTTTCCTAAAACAGGATTGAAGACCTTTAGTCTCACCTGTACGCCCCCAAGAAACGTCTTCATCCAGTCCAAGGAACTGTTGGGTCCATCTAGAGGAGACATAGAAGTCTTATGTTTGGAACAGCATCCCACCTACAGTGAAACAGGGTGGTGCTTCAGTGACGCTCGGGCCGGATCTCCTTCCTTGAGAGCCCAAAACCTGCAGCGTGTAGAGGGTAAGATGGATTCCATCAAGGAAGCCGTCTCAGAAGAAGCTGAAGGTTGGGCGTCACGGGACATTCCATAGGGACAATGACCCGAGGCAGACCTCAGAGTTCACCAAGGCTTGGTTTCAAAAGAAGTCCTGCAGCATTCTAGAATCGCCTGATTAAAATAACCCGTAGAAAATCTCTGTAGGGATTAGAAGAAGGTGGTTGAAGGTCATCATCCCTGAGGAGGGACTCAAGATTCACTATTTTCTACTTATCATTCTGCCCATGAAACATGACCCAACAGAATGCAGTACTCAGGTCCCGGTAATAAATGGATAAACAGTCCAACCAAATAACAATAACAGCATTATAAAACCAATAAAAACCATTAAACAGTCAGCGTTCAGGAAAGGCAGCAGCTTGTAAGTGCAAAATACAAATGAGATATGATTCCTCAAAAGTGTTTCAAAGCGCTGGTGTCTAGCTGGGCATCGCATCTGCAGCAGGTCCTAGCGTTTATGGACTGTCCTGCCTTATTCCAGGTAGTAATAATAATAATAATACATTTCATTTATAATGCACTTTACATTTGGATCAAATCTCAAAGTGCTACAAAGTAAAAACAGATAAAAGCATCAATAAAAAATAAAATAATAACGATATAAAAACCTGACCAAAAAGCAGCAATGTTAATTAAAGTTACAGGTTCTGCTAAAAAGGAAAGTTTTAAGTCCTTTTTTAAATGTGTCAGTCGTCTGTGGAGCCCTCAGATGGTCAGGGAGGATATTCCACAGGCCTTTGTATGCAAAAGGAATTAGAGCTGTTGTTCCTACCTCTGATAGAATCACACTGACGGAATTGTAAAACCACACACTCACTCTGTAAATATTATTTTACCGTCTCAAATCTAATCTCCAGCATTCTTTGTCTGCGTCTGTCTTATGTGTCCTCAGAGCAGTGTTGGGACCCCTGCTGGACCTTCCTCCTCCGGCTCAGACTCTGATGGTGGTGGTGGACGCCCTGGATGTGGGACATGGAGCGGGTGAAGGCAGCGGTAAGAGCGGCTCTATTGCGGGGCTCCTGGCCGCCAATCAACACCTGCTGCCTGGCTGGCTGCTGCTGGTCTGCTCGGTCCGCCGCCAGAACAAGGCTTTGTGCAAAATGTTCTCAGGTATGAGGCAAGAATAACTCCTCCTGTTCAGCTTTTTATGATGTCATCATCGATGTGGGTCCAGACTGTTTCACAAGGGGTTGAAAAAGGATTGTGTCTTTCTGTGTTGTAGGTTTTCGCCGACTCTGTCTGGACGATTTGAGGAAGCCCCCCCCGGTCCGTGATGTGCAGCAGTACATCCTCAGCCGGCTGGATGAAGAAGCGGCTCTTCGCCGTCAGCTCACCCCTGACACGGCTGACATGCTGAATCTGCTGCACATTAAGAGTGGGGGCTGCCTGCTCTTCCTGGAGCGCATGCTGGACGGTGTGGCAGGAGCACTGGTGGGCCTCAGGGAGATCCGGGACATCCCTGGGACTCTGAATGGCCTCTACCTATGGCTGTGCCAGAGACTGTTCCCTCGAGGACTCTTCGTCTTCGTCAGGCCTCTCCTCAATGTCCTCCTGGCTGCACCGAAGCCCCTCACGCCCCAGCAGCTCTTCACGGCAGTCTGGACCCACGACACCTTGTTTAGCCTGCAGGACTTTGAGAATAAACTCCAAACTCTCTCTCCTCTCCTGATCGACGGCCCCGGAGGAACCAAACTCCTTTTTCATGCCAGCTTTTCAGAGTGGCTGACTGATGTCAAGTATTGCACGCAGAAGTACCTGTGTAGCAGGACGGAGGGTCACAGCATGCTCGCCATGGCTCTGACGCTACAGGGACCCCACCTGGACCTTGAGGACACTTGCCACCTCGCCACACATCTAGTTTCCTCTGGTCACCATAAGAATAACCCGTCGTTACTGGCGCTGTGGATGCTGTGGTTCGGTGTGCCTGTTTTTGCTTCTGGTTGCAGTGGACCTATAAGGCAGCCTCCTGTTCTGGTCAGTCAGGAGGTTCTTCAGCTGTTAATGAGGAGTGGGCTTGTCTCTGGAGCCTTCATTAAAGATGCTGACCCAAACGCTGGAGTTTATTGCTTGAATGAAAAGGAGATTATTTCACAACGGAAATTTGAAATGGAGGTGTCTGTGAAGAAGTTGCTGGAAACTGGGGCGTCAATCAACCAGCCCCGTTGCACAGATGGACAGAGTTTTCTTGCCGGCGCGGCCCACGACGGTTCTGCAAACGTAGTAAAGATTCTCCTCACACACGGGTCCGATCCACTGCAAAGTGACAATCAGGGTCAAACGCCGCTGATTTTGGCCTCCAAGCAGGGTCATGTCAGCGTGTTGAAGGTGCTGCTGGATTGGGCGAGAACTCAGGAGCAGAAGATCGCAGCGCAAATGATGGAGCATGTTGACGGCGAAGGCTGGACGGCGCTGCGCTCTGCAGCGCGAGGAGGACACAGTGAGGCTGTTCGGGTTCTGCTGGATGCAGGAGCAGATGTGGATGGATGTGACGGTGGAGGTCGCACTGCTCTCAGAGCTGCTGCGTGGGGGGGTCACGAAGAAATCGTCTTGACCCTGCTGGATTTCGGGGTGCAGGTTGACAAAGCCGACAGCAAGGGCCGCACGCCGCTTATTGCTGCTGCCTATATGGGACATCATGAAACCGTGGAGATATTGCTGGACCACAATGCACAAGTTGACTTAGCTGACGGAGATGGGCGCACTGCTCTGTCCGTTGCTGCCCTCTGTGTCCCTACAGCAGCTGGGGTCAAAGGTTATGGTGATGTGACGGGCCTGTTACTGGAGCGTGGAGCAGATCCGGGACACAGAGACCACGATGGGATGACGCCACTGCTTCTAGCGGCCTATGAGGGCCACGATGACGTAGTTGAGCTCCTGTTAGAAGCCGGCGCTGATGTCGATGAGACCGCTGGACCCGATGGCAGCGTCTCTGCCGCAGCAGCAGTTACACCCCTGCTGGCAGCAGCAGCCATGGGCCACATGAAGACAGTCTCCAGGCTGCTTTTTTGGGGCGCGGATGTGGACGCCATCGATTGTGAAGGCAGGACAGCGCTCTGTCTGGCAGCAGCAAGAGGCAGCGTGGAGGTTGTCCGCGCCCTGCTAGAGCGAGGCCTGGATGAGAACCACAAGGACGATCTGGGCTGGACTCCTCTGCATGCAGCGGCCTGTGAAGGACATCGAAGTGTGTGTGCTGCTCTGACAGAGCGAGGAAGCATGGCGCGTGTTGCAGAGATGGACATTGAAGGACGCATCCCTCTTATACTGGCTGCCCAGGAAGGTCACTGGGGTACCGTGAAGATATTGCTGGACAGACGTTCTCCCATTGACCACAGGGCTTATGATGGACATTCGGCCTTGAGCGCCGCCCTCCTGGAGGGCCATGCTGAGGTCGCAGAGCTGCTCTTGAAACGAGGAGCTGACACAGATGTCAGGGATGCGGAGGGAAGACCCTTGCTCTACCTCTTGGTCCTAGAGGGTTGCCTTCAAATGGCTACCCTCCTCATAGAGAAAGGAGGCGTACCCCTGGAGTCTAGAGACTCTGAGGGACGCACGGCGCTTCATGTAGCCTCCTGGCAAGGATGTCTTGAGATGGTACACCTACTTTTAAAGCATGGCGCCAACCCCAATGCACAGGATACAGACGGGAGACCACCACTGCATTCAGCTGCTTGGACCGGACACGCTGACGTAGGATGTCATCTCCTAAAAGCCAGCGGTGTCATCATAGACTTGGCTTGCTACCAGGGGGCAACAGCTCTGAGCGTCGCTGCCCAGGAGGGACATGCTAATATCGTCGCAATGCTTCTGGAAAGAGGTGCGAGTCCTAATCACATGGATAAATATGGCCGCACTCCAGTCAAAGTGGCAGGGAAACATGGGCACTTTAACATAGTCAGGCTCCTGGAGAGCTTCGGAGTCAAGCCTTATGTAGGCTTGTTGCCTAAATCTGGTACTTTCTCTCCTACAAAACCCTCCAAGATGAGTTCCTCTGGCATATCGGGGAGTAACGGCGGTGACTTCACTGCCACTACCTCCTCCTCTTCCATATCTTCACCCAGCTCGACAGCAGGGAGATTCCACTCCATGCACAGCTCTCAAACATCCTCCACCTGCCACTCTCTGGCCACAGTGCAGACCGTCCCAGCTGACAGCCTCAGCTTCATTCAGCAGATCCAGCAGCACTCGCTTCCTCGTAGCCGGAGCCGTCCCTCCACACTCCCCCCGCCAGGGAGTTCAGGCATGGGCAGCCTCCACGGAAGCAGCAATAGGCATCCCAAAGGCAACCCCCTTAATGTCTGCACGGTCAACGCACTGGTGCACAACTGTGAACTGCCTCAGAAAGTCTCGTCACCCGGACTCGAATATCACAACAAAACGAGCAACCAGAACTCTAAACTGATAAAAGCTGATAGGACTAGCAGCACAACTGGTAAATGGCACTCAGTCATGGCTTCCCTCGGAATCACGCCAGGGCAGGAAGGCCCCGCATTAGGTGCTAAAACCAGAGATAGCCCTCCTCTGGGCTACCCATACAGGCTCCAGAGCCCACCTCAAGGGCAGGCCTGGGATCCGGCGCCCCAAAAGAACATTCTGTCACCATCTTGCTACAGTTTTTCTCCAGCGCTACCTGGTAGTGCCTTGCCGGAGGATGTTATGGTCACTATGACAACCGCAGACCCGCAGCTTAACCTGAAACAGGCCATCAAACTGCAGTTTGAAGGTCCGACCAGTGCCGCCTCATACAAGAGAGAGACGCCGCTCTGATCGGTGCCCCCACTGTGTCACCAAAGTCTTCACCAACCTGCTCTTACTTTGTTACTGTTTAGTTTTGAAAATTGATCAACGGGAAATTTAGTAATTTAAAGAAAGATTTTTGGTTCAAGCATATCCGATCTACAGATTTGATGTTATAGTTTGCTATACTGATAAATTTATATATATATATATATATATATATATATATATATATATATAATCGTCCAGTCATTTACTTATCTTGAGTTCATAATTGACCCAATAGTTCTTAACGGAAGCATTTTTAAAAGCATTTTTTTCTTACGATGGCGTTCTGCAGGTCATGGAGGTTGCTGCTTTTCTCAATGCACAATGACTTTCTGGGTCCAGAAGAGACAGGAAGTGATTCCTTTCCCCACCCGTCTTCAGAAAACCCGAGGAAAATGGACTTAATTACACAAAAGCTCAACATTCCGGCCTTTCCG
Organism: Lophius americanus; assembly: GCA_037951165.1. NCBI lineage: Eukaryota > Metazoa > Chordata > Actinopteri > Lophiiformes > Lophiidae > Lophius > Lophius americanus. The sequence goes on along the minus strand of JBBDHG010000053.1, from coordinate 125,198 downwards.
TTGCCTGTTTTGTGTGTTGAGCCGGCCTCTCACAGAAACATCACGCTTCAGTCATAGAAACCAAACCTACGTTAGTCCTACCATCAAAAACATTCCCTATCATGACTCCGTTTAAATTATTTGCTAGAAACGGCCCCTTTTATGGAGTAAACGACTTTCTTTCAAAAGCCTTAAGATTGTGGCCTTGTCCTTTACGGAAGCTTTTTTTTATATTTACTAGAAAATGGCCTCCATTCCCCGCTGGGCCGTCACTGGCAACCAGGCGTAGTCTGCAGAAGAAGAAAAAACGACCACCAGAGCTCGACACGGAGCAGGATTTATGATACGAACTCTAAAAGACACGCCAAGTTTACTCAACCGGCTCGGCTCTCTTTCAGCGCCAGCCAGCCAGGCGGAGAGGAAAGCGAAAGTCGGTCCTTTAAAGGTTTTTACGAGCCCCCAGAGAAAAATCTTTATGGTTTTTCCATTGAATTGATATTCAAATACATTTGCTCATTAAAAAGGCAAACGGTGTGATAAAAGTGTCGACCTCGGCTTATTTCTGAACGGGTTGTTGGGGTGTTTTATTCATGTGTGGGTAAATATCCCAGATCGCCTCTGCGGTGGTGAGAGATGAACGACTTTGGATGGTTTTTGTACCGGCGACCCGAGGAGTCTGCAGACGGGTCCGATTATACCTGATATTTCTGATGCGCTCCGTCTGTGAAACACTTTGTGGATGTGGGACACTGGGAAATTGAGCTTTTTGATGGCTGCATGAAACACAAAGGGTACGGATCTTCTCAAACTCATCAGCCATAACAATACAACCATTACAGCACAGCCGAATAATACTGATTATCCTGTTTCAGTGGCATCTGTCAGTAAATGGAATGTGTTTGGAAGGACGTGAACGTTAACTCTTTAATTGGAGTGTTGGGAGCAGGTAAAATTGGCAAGTATGGATCTGAGCGACTTTCACAAGGGTCGAATTCTGTTGGCTAGATGACTGAGTTTGAGAATCTCCAGAACTGCAGGTTCTTGTTGGGTGTTGATGATCTACCAAAGTGGTCTAAGGAAGGACAACTGGTGAGCAGAAGACAGGGTCTTGAGCACCGAAAGCCCACTGATGCTAATACGTAATGAATGTTTTGTTCAGTCACACAGGAGAACTACTGTAGCACAACTTGCTGGAAAAGTTTTGAAAATAATTGAAAAGGCGGGTTCTGAAAGGTGACCTAGACATTATCAGGCAGGTGGTCATAATGTTATGGCTAATAGGTGTTTAGTTGTTCTTTGCACACATTATTCTACATCAGAATATTTGTATCTGACATCACTAAGAGAGTTCCTCATTTTAACTCTTGAAATAGATTATTTTCAAGCCGCTCACTAAATGGAGAATTCTGCGGTACTGAGAACGACACGTTTTAAGATTGTGGGTTAGTTTTTTATCTGATTTTTATTAAAACTATCAGAGGGGTCCCACTTTTTCAATGTAACCCCTTACACCGCTTCTAGAAACCCATATCTGCATGGACCAGAACCTCCAGGTTTTCAGGAGGACCCTCTCTGAGACAGCCAGAAGTAACGGGACCCCAGCTAACCCAGATGTGGGCCGGGGTTTGTGCAGGATAACCAGGACTAAAAATATCCACTGATTGGGCTGAGCGATGACACGCCGTGTCCGTAGTAGGAGCCAACGACAGCTACGCCTCAGGAAATACAACGACGGCAAAGAAACAGTTGCTCGTTAAACGGCCGCTGACATGTCCGGCCTGAGAAAAACACCGAATCATCAGAAGCATGGCGGGGGTCTCTGAACCGATCACTGCGTCACGGGAAAGTGTCTGTAATATGTAATGACAGAAATACATTTGAAGCAAGACATTTGACAAGATCACTGGATCGTTTTTTCTTTCTTGCAGCACATAATCTTCAGGACAAAATGTTCCCTTGTTGTCTAATTTAATTCCGCCCCCTCTGGCGTTTGCCATTGCAACGATAATGTTTTGCACTTCACCTCTGAGTGGTTACAATGTTATGGCTGATTGGTGTCCGGGATTCATTTTTGGGGCCGATTTCAGGCGTCGTCGTGTCGTGTCACGCTCCTCCGAGTGAGTCCTGCTGAAAGCTGCCTCGCCGTTTTTACGAGGACGGGCTGGAAAGGTTGGTTGCAGTTCAAACACTCTGCCTCGCCTCAGTCCCTCTGGATGAACCGAAGCAAACCTGTAAAAATGTCTCTGGGTAAAATTTGTGACGAGGATCCGATCCCCTGAGGAGTAAACTTGGCCCAGTTTCCCAGAAACCGTCAAACCAGTTTTGATATTGAGTCTTGCTTGCGATAGAGAAGCGATAATTATCGCATTTGTACGTTAATTTCAACCTCCTTACGATGTTAGACTGATAATGGCAAAATACCCCAGATGTTTGAAGGGTTCTTTTAGTATATCCACGAAAAGTCAGGCTTATTATGGAATCATCATTGCCGCCGCCGCAGGTGCTTTGTGTAACTGTGCTTTGTAATCTCAGAATTCTGACTTTAAACTTCAAACTCTGACTTTATTCCCAGAATTCTGACTTTAATCTTGGAACCTAAACTCAAAACCCCCAATTCTGACTTTAAAACCAGGAATTATGACTTCATTCTCCAAATATTGACTTTTAGCTAAGAATTTAAGTCAGAAGCCTAACTCTGAAAGTTAATTTCAGAAGTCTGACTTTAAACTCAGAATTCCCCCAAAATTATCACATATCCCTTTTTTGAGAATAAAGTCAAAGTTCTGAGTTTAAAGTCAGACTTCTGAGATTAGATGATCATGTATGGATGTAGATGATCATGTATGGATGGATGGATGTAGATGATCATGTATGGATGTAGATGATCATGTATGGATGTAGATGATCATGTATGGATGTAGATGATCATGTATGGATGGATGGATGTAGATGATCATGTATGGATGTAGATGATCATGTATGGATGGATGGATGTAGATGATCATGTATGGATGTAGATGATCATGTATGGATGTAGATGATCATGGATGGATGTAGATGATCATGGATGGATGTAGATGATCATGGATGGATGGATGTAGATGATCATGTATGGATGTAGATGATCATGTATGGATGTAGATGATCATGGATGGATGTAGATGATCATGGATGGATGGATGTAGATGATCATGTATGGATGTAGATGATCATGTATGGATGTAGATGATCATGTATGGATGTAGATGATCATGTATGGATGGATGTAGATGATCATGTATGGATGTAGATGATCATGTATGGATGGATGTAGATGATCATGGATGGATGGATGTAGATGATCATGTATGTATGGATGTAGATGATCATGTATGGATGGATGGATGTAGATGATCATGTATGGATGGATGTAGATGATCATGTTTGGATGGATGTAGATGATCATGGATGGATGTAGATGATCATGTTTGGATGGATGTAGATGATCATGGATGGATGTAGATGATCATGTATGGATGTAGATGATCATGGATGGATGGATGTAGATGATCATGTATGGATGTAGATGATCATGTATGGATGGATGTAGATGATCATGGATGGATGTAGATGATCATGTATGGATGGATGTAGATGATCATGTATGATGTAGATGATCATGGATGGATGTAGATGATCATGGATGGATGTAGATGATCATGTATGGATGGATGTAGATGATCATGTATGTATTGTAGATGATCATGGATGGATGGATGTAGATGATCATGGATGGATGTAGATGATCATGTATGGATGGATGTAGATGATCATGTATGGATGTAGATGATCATGGATGGATGTAGATGAGCATGTATGGATGTAGATGATCATGGATGGATGTAGATGATCATGTATGGATGGATGTAGATGATCATGTATGGATGTAGATGATCATGTATGGATGGATGTAGATGATCATGTATGGATGTAGATGATCATGGATGGATGGATGTAGATGATCATGGATGGATGTAGATGATCATGGATGGATGTAGATGATCATGTATGGATGTAGATGATCATGTATGGATGGATGTAGATGATCATGTATGGATGGATGTAGATGATCATGGATGGATGGATGTAGATGATCATGTATGGATGTAGATGATCATGGATGGATGTAGATGATCATGTATGGATGTAGATGATCATGGATGGATGGATGTAGATGATCATGTATGGATGTAGATGATCATGTATGGATGGATGTAGATGATCATGGATGGATGTAGATGATCATGGATGGATGGATGTAGATGATCATGGATGGATGTAGATGATCATGGATGGATGTAGATGATCATGGATGGATGTAGATGATCATGGATGGATGTAGATGATCATGGATGGATGTAGATGATCATGGATGGATGGATGTAGATGATCATGGATGGATGTAGATGATCATGTATGGATGGATGTAGATGATCATGGATGGATGTAGATGATCATGGATGGATGGATGTACGTATTTAGAGAATAAAGGAGTCTATGAACAGAAGACCCTCTGAGTTGTGAGGATGAGATTCGTCTCTATTACCTTTCAGCCAGACGGAGCGAGCAGCATCAGACGCTGAGCTAATCATCGCTCCTGAGGCTCCTGCTAATGAGACACATGCTGGAACCTCCAGCTGAATAATGTCTGCTCTCCTGTTTTTAGAACCAGAAACAGCATCCGAGGGTAAACATGAGGAGCACCCGAAGGTGCAGACAGAGAAACGCTGAGGTCTGAGTGTCTGTTTGCAGGATTACACAAAAATATGTTTTTGAGAAACTTGCTCGGAGGGTTTGACATGTGACGGAGAAGAACCCAGAGATCTGTGATCCACTGAGGAGTGGAACCGGACCAAAGATCTCCTTCTTTTTGATTTTTAACTTTCTCTTGCACTTGTTTGACCATTTCATTCTGATTTTAAACTCAGAATTCTTACTTTATTCTCAAATCAGGGCGACATGATATTTATTTTGAGGAATTCTGTGTTTAGGGTCAGGATTTTGAGTTTAATGACCATTTTCTGAGAATTAAGTCGGAATTTTCTGAGAAAAAGTCAGAATTTTCTGAGAAATAAAGTCAAAATCCCGAGATCAAAGTTATAATCCCGGCGTCAAAATTATAATCCATCAATCGATCAATCAGTCAATAATTAAAAGTCCTAATCCTGAATTTTGAGATCATAGACAGAACAATGCGATTAAAGTCAAAAGTCCCAAAAAAGATTTCCAGATACTCATTTGTGGCACAAATCCTCTTCCGTACAAAAACCACTGTAAAATATAATAATAGAATCTTTTAATCAAAACTAAATAATAATGTATTTTTACTTGAGGCAGGCAAACTGAATCTCCTGTAAATAAAATATTTAGATTTAAGGGGGAAGGAGGTGGGCGAGGAAAAAGGGGGAACGTCGGGGCAGCGGAACCGGAAAACTGAATGACAGGATGAGCAGCTGGTGAGGAAATGAAAGCCTCTTTTCTGAAGAACAATGGGAAAACAGGATAGATCATCAGCCAGGAAGCAGCTGGACCTTCTGGCCGAGGAGCAGGAATGTTTCCTTCGGCGGAGACGTTTGATGTTTGCAGGGAAGACGCTGAAGAATTATTCCAGATAAACGACACAGGGTTTGGGATCAGAGAGGCCGCCTGGATTAATCCTCACTGTCAGCGCCTCAGCAGCAGCATCTAGTGGCGGGACCAAAAGAGTACTGTAACAGGACGTACGATCGATCAGCCACAACATTACAACCCCCCCCACACCAAGAGATTTTCCCATTTTTAAAATTGGCTTTTGAGTTGAATAATAATCTGAACAATCATAAAATAGTTGACTTTGATCCCATGAACCTTCATCCCGAGTCCAGAATCCTGTTTTTTCTTCTTGCTAGTTCTAAATAACTTGTTTTTACGTGTAAGGATGTGCAAAAACATTTTATTTCTCTAATGTTTTGAGGATTAACAGCCGTGTCCAGCAGTGTTGACATGAAACCTGTTAAATTATCACAAACCGCAATTGGAGCTTATTCCCTTCAGTGTAATTATATTTATTCTCCTTGAAGCTCATTGAACGCGGCCGCCTCTCTTCTCCTCCCTTCCTCCCTCCTTCATTCGGCTCCTTGTGCTCGACTCCTCTCCTCCCCTCTCGAACCCCTAGGTTTTCCCACTGACTCACCAAAATCCACTTGAAGTGGCTGATTCCACGACTTTACCATCAGAACTCATGCACGCACCAACAAAATGGCTGCGTGAGATCCTGGAGGCATCAGCGCACTCGTGCAGTTGGGTCGGTGCAGAACTTGACCAGGAGGTTTTCCTCCTTCCCGTCTTTCTTCATTCCATTTTTATGGCTTTTCATCGGCGCCATCGTTCTGATTGGGTTTGAAGTACTGATGGATCAGACTGTTTTTCCTCCGGCGCTGTAGAGACTGGTGGCAGATTGTCTCAATTAGCCACATATGATTGATTGTTATAGTGGGATAAAAGCAGGAAATTGATGTTATCGTCAATCAGAATTAAGTCCATAGACTGATTAATTGTTGTGTTTACGCTGAAAGGCAGTGACATAAGTCGGTTCTGTTCCATTTAGGGCTGCAGACACCGGGTTTTGTCTGTAGAGATATATTCTGTGGCTCCAACAATCTGAGTTCTGACAAAACAAACTACAGGAGGAAAGATAACATTTTTTTTATTTCCCGTTTACATGCAAGTCCAAGTTACATCAGTGGATTTTTACAAGCATTTCAAGAAACCGAATAACAGTAGAATTCATCTAATAAATAAATAAATAACTCCCCCTAGTGGATAAAATATGAAATGTAAAAGATAAGATTTCCCCGATCGATTCATACGCACCAAATTGGGTGAAAGTCGGACCAATGATTAGAAGTTATTTCAAAAAAACAGTGTTCTTCGTAACAGAAAGCTCCTCCTAGTAAGTAAAACACGAACCATTAGAGTAAAATATGACATATTTCAGACAGATCTCTAGGAGTTTGGTACGGGAATACGTACGAAATTAAAACGACTAAATCGGACGAATGATTGGGAAATTAGAGCCCGAAAACTTTTGTGATAGAACTTCTTGATTTTTCCCAAAATCAATCCAGTTCTTCCTCGCACCAAGGTCCATGTGGGTATAAAGTTCTGAAAATGATCCATAAAATAGTTTCTAAGTTATCGCTTATCACTTTATATGCTTTGTAATATGTTTTATAATGTCGATAGAATTTTGTCAGTAAAAGTGAAATTAGCAACGAGAAGAACTAAAGAAGCAAAAGAATAAATATTTTTTGATGCTTTTTAATTATACAATCACAAGGGAGTTGAACTTGTTTATTTTAATTCAGTTCAATACAAAAAAAATTCTATTCTATTAGTCCCAATAATGTAATGCATTATTTGTGGCGTGCCTAGGCCTCCGTACATTCACCCTCAACAGAGCAGAAGGTAAAGCTTCAATGCCAGAGGTCAGAGATAAACAGGACCAGGTCGGTATGAGCAGAATAAATAGCTGGATAGATCATGTTTAGGATGAGTTCTGTCTGTTTAAAGTGAGTTCTGTCTGCGTCCAGCAGCGTGAGAGCAGACAGAAAAGCGATTTGTTCGCTTCCTGATCGCATTCTAACGTCGGCCCGAGGGAATCACAGAGAAATTTGGCCGACGGAATGGAATCGGATTGGCTGGTAATTGTATTTGGTTTTCCATAATGCGGCATCTCAGCTTATAGATACTTATATTTACATTTCAGTTGAAGGGTTATGTTCTCTTGTGGAAGTTCAGAAGCTCTCTCTCATTTTCTGAAACCGATTTAATCGATAAGAAAACGGATTAGATTGAATTGATTTCTGGCTTCACTTCAGCTGTCAGCTCAATGTCATGCAGTAAAGGTAAGTACATTTCCCCAGAGTGGTAGCAAATAAGAGCAGTGAGTGACAAGTGTGTGCAAAAAAATAATATGCAGAACACTCAGCCATATCTTTATAACCACTGAGTCAGAATAAGACGGATCAGGTCGTTACTGTGGTAACAGTTCCGTCTCTTGGGGGGTTAGTACATAAAAAAAATGGTCAAAGGAAAGAAGGAGGGAAGGAAAACTGGTGAACCAGAAACAGGCACCCTAGGTCCACTGATGTGTGAGGGGAGCGAAGGTGGTCCCGTGTTGTCCCCACCTACACAATATTAGGCAGGTGGTTGTAATGTTATGGCTGGTCGCTTAAATGACATTGTGCAAACTCTATGTACGCAGCACGAACGGCGCTATCTCAAAAAAAGGATGGCTGGATTTAATGCTGTCGTTTTCGCTCACCCTGCACAGACTGGCAGTGGCCATATCCACACGTTATTACCCAGAATCCATCAGAGAGGGGACAGAAGGGGAGTGGGAGAAACCCAAAGCCATCGGGCGCCACTTATTGTCGGGGAAGATCTGCGACTGGGTGAAAAATGGTTGAATTGGCAGGAATTAGTGAAGCCCCTCCGGGTGAGATTCCACTGAATCACTGAAACACTCGAACACCAGAAGAGAAACTCATTTCTGCGGTTCCTCTGGAAATTTTCTGTGTAGCGATTAAAATTCTGACGGTGAATGTGAGAGTGTTCATATCCGGCCCGGATCATGTCGAACTTATTAAATATACGAGTGGAATGACTTTATGGAGATGATTCGTTTGGTTGGAAGCTGTATTAAATATCTATTATATTAAAAAATGAATATATAATGCATATAAATATGTATAATAATGATTAATGATTAAAAAATACATATATATGAAGTATATTATGTCCCAGAGAAACTTAAAGGCAGCTCACGCAGATATTATCCAGGTTATATTACATCATTAAAGGCTATTATATTATATAATTCATTGTAAAACAGGAGATCTACAAACTGCGCTACTCAAAAAAATAAAGGCAACACTTAAATTCACACATCCCAGATGTGGATGAGTGACATATCCCTGATGTCCCCGAGGTGCATGATTGGATTCAGGTCTGGGGAAGGGGCGGGCCGGTCAATAGCATCGATGACTTCATCATCCAGGAGCCGCTGACGCACTCCAGCCACATGAGGCCGGGCGTTGTCATTTATTGACTTGGAGTTACATTGTGATGATTATGTGTCCCCTTTATTTTTTTGTGTAGTGGATATTCAGCAATCGACCAGCATTTCTAACTGATATTGAACTCTTACTACTACTATTGTTGTTACTGACTGGAGGTCCGTGAAGCCCGCTGTCTCTGGTCTCTCCCTAACTCAAACCCTGCGTGTTTTGGGGGTTAATTTCACCCCAAAAACACGTAGGGTTTGAGTTAATAGTAACATTTGCATGGTAAGCATTATTTAATGTGGTTTATTCGTTAATGGTTAATGTCAGGTTGCCTTCAGTCACCGGAGGGTTAAATGTGCCTATAAATAAAGTTCATTTCTTTGAGTGTTAAATCGGGTAATATTCAACAAATCTTTCCTTTTGCGAAACTGAGCTCTGTTTTTGTTCGCTGTACCAACAACGTTTGGTTTTTCTCAGCAGCTCCCATAACAGAATGTTTACATGATGTATTGGTAGCCCTTAGCTATCCTGCTCATTTCTTGCTCACTCTCTAGAAAAATATAATTTGTCAAAATGCAGTTGGGATTTCCCAGTGACGTTGTGCAGGAGATGCATCTCCGTAGTGGTTTCATGTGAGCAGTGTTCATTCGTTTTCTGTAACGTCTAATGGTGGAGAAAACTAGAGCCTATAGCCTCTGGCATAGGCGTATATCCTGGACCCATTTGAAACAGGTCCAACGCATGAAGACAAACAACCATTCACGATCATGGGCAAATAAGAGTCACCAATTCATGTATAGTCATATTTTGGGGGGGAAGAAGCCGGAATATTGGAGCCTGGGACCGTCTTTCTGTAAGAAGGCAGTCCAGTTTTAACAGTATAATGATTGTGTATTTGTTCTGTATATAATACTTGGTCTCAGGTGTGTTTGATGACCTTTTAATGTGTTTGTTTTGTGCTTTGTGTATCTTTAAAAACCTGCACACCTCTTAGTACTGGGTGTCTTTGTACTGGTAGATCTTAATGCAGTGGTGCATGCTGTCGGACACTACGAGCTGACTTTCGGGCAGCAGGGTCAGACCACGGGGACTACTTAAGCCCTGGGTTACTATGGGCCAGCCCACTCCCTGAGCTGGGTACAACAAGACTCTGTGCTCCTCCCCCCAGTCTGCTACCAGCACATTACCATCTGTATCTACACAGATCCCCCAAGGGCAGGACAGCACGGGTCCCAAACCGGCACAAACACCCAAAACCCTCACTGTGTTCCAGCCCGGTTCCAGAACTTTGATGCAGGGTACTCGGCCGGTTTCATTCCCCCTCTCAGACACGGCTATCATTCCTGAGCTCAGGCAGGCGGCCACTAAGTAGGGCCGGTGGAATCCAGTCACCACTGTGCGCTCAAGACGGGAGCCGGTCTTCGGTTCAAGCTTTATGGCAATGAGGGTACCTTTCCGAATATCAGCCACCAAAAACTCATCCAGCCTGGTTACAGTCACCCCCCTGGGGGCCTCGAGCTCGTCTTTTCCCGAGCTCAACCCCGACCCGCCAAAGGTCTGAAGGAGGCGACCATGCCGGTTGAATACAAGTAGAGCTCTCTCTGCTGCACAGCTTAGAGCGATCAAGCCCTTAGAGTTTACGGCGAGGTCAAAGTAGTTCCGGGATCTTCTGCCGGAGCCATTGAAATTTGGGGAAGTCACTTGCTGGAGGACGTTGCCCCGGGGGTCAGTTACCTGTTTCAAAGTTACAATTTTAGAAATAACATTGGCAGCGACTTAATTTACTCCTGTATGTGTGAACGATGAAGATGACATACCTGTACGCGGGCATTTCCACAGTCCGCTATGAAGAGCTGGCCCTGTGGAGTGGCGTGGATACCACTGGGCAGCGTAAAGTCAGCCCGACCTGAACCCTGTTTCCCAAACTGCCTGATTAGGGGAATTCCTCTGTGGTTGATTTCAGTCACATTCAAATCTTCCTCCTCCTTCAAACCCACCAGGGTGGGCTGTCCTCTGTCTCTCCTCGGCTCAGGAGACAATCTATCGATGACGGACATGGATAAAGACCGGGATGCCAGGGGTTGCTTTTGGCTGGTTGCTGTGATGCTCTTCTGCTGGTGTTGCGGAACATTATGGTTTCTATATGAAGGGTAGGAAACTCTCTGGACAATGTCAGCGAACCTCTGCCCCCTACTGAGGATCGGCGAAGTTGAGGCGGAGTTGGACGTAGAGTTAAAGTTCCCACTCTTCAGCCTCCGACCTCCTGCCTGCTCTCTTGTTGCACCGCCGATCGACGGCCTTGTCCTGTGGGTCAGATCCACTGCGGACTTTGATAGATGGTAGCTGTAGTTCAGAGACCCTTTGTTCGTGTTGTAGTCATTGGATGGACTGACGATGAAAGTATAACTGGAGTCGAGGCTGTCTGCTGGGGATAGTGCCCGACCAGAGTCACCATGAGTCCCTAGAGAGTGATCATCAGAGGACTGGCTGAGGCAGGAGTGGGTTTGGGCCCTGGAGGTGAGGTCCAGGCAGCTCCTGCTGGTGGTCAGAGGCTCCCTTGAACTCATACTGGGAGATGTTATCACATTACTGCATTGTCTTCCTTTATCTCCGTCCTGAGACGAACAGAGACTCATCTTAGCATGCTCCCATCCTCGTTCAGGTGAAGGTGAGGACTTCCTACCAGAAACCTCAGTCATGGATTTCCTTTGGTTCACTGGAGAATAGTGTTTTCCATAACTATTCATCGTGTACCCCTGCTCCTTACCTTCAGTATCCATGTTTTTGAGCGCTGTAGGGACAGCGAGGAACACATCCTCCTGTTGTGAAGGAAAGGAAGCGGATTCCATCATCTCATCATCCTGGCATGACTCCCACTCAGGCTGTTCACACTTTGGAAGCCAGTGATGGATCTTTGTCGATGAGTCCTTCAGTTCCTCCTCTGGTTCCAGGTCACTCTGCGTTGAGATGTTGATCTTTCTCAGAACTCTGCCTGTTGCAGAGGTCCACCCTTGTTCAACTGTGTTTTTTTCTCCTCCGGAATCTTGACGGTCCATGTCTTTACACTGGACCTCATGTGAATGCAGGGCACAGGGCTGCCCCTGTGGTCCACAACCCCCGACACTCAGGGACAGGTTCTGCTCCAGCAAACGGATGTCTCCAAACGTGATGGCATTAGTTTGGGAGCTGGGCTTGAAATTCACTTTCTTCAAGGAAAGGGATATTTCCCAGGGTTGTATGAACTCTGTGATCTCCTTCAGCAGGTTCTGATTCGGCCCACTTTCGTGCAGGCCCACCTCCATAATCTGCTGCTGAAGTTGAGCCAGTTTTTGGATTCGTGTGTCCAGCAGGGACCGACTGATCTGGACTGCTGCCACGTTGTCCCTCTGGATCTGCTCCAGGTGCTGTTGGGTGTCCCGATGGTCCTGTTCCACCCTCTCTAGCAGGCGCCGCTCTTCCCTGCGTGCTCCCAGGATGGCTCGCTCCAAACTCCGCTTAACAGAGTCGGTCTCAGTTGCATGGCGTTCCTGAAGGCAATGTAGCTCCGCCTCTGCCTGGGAAAGATTGTGGCCCGCCTGTGTGGCCCAACATGGAGGAGATTGAGGCAGGAGAGTAGGGGAAGGACTTACTGACTGATCTGGACCGGGGGTGTGATCGAGCATCGTGGAGGTTGGACTGCTACCCAAAGTAGTTCTCACAAACATCATGAGCGCTGGATAGACCTCGATTTATTCTTTGAACCGTTTAATGTGAGTTCCTGGAGAAAAGCGTAAAGAAAAAGTGGAACATTAGTGCAAATAATGAAACCACCAACAGAACGAAAACAGGGAATTCAAATGTTGAGATTAAAACTGCAACCGTTGGTCCGATTCAGTTTGCATTTAGTTCGATTTAGTCTGCGTTTTCGTCCATAGGGGGACAAAAATATGAACTTTAACGGAAAAAAAACCCTGTTTTTCGGACCGATTTATTCCAAATTTGATGCATATGAATCGACACAAGGAGATCTTTCCTGCATGTATCCTATTTGACGCTAATAGCAATGCTAATTAGCAACTCTAGTAACAACGCAAGGGATTGTGGACTTTTTGGGAATGTGTCCTCGCCGTAGGTTCAATGTAATATCATCATCATCTTCATTCTGTAGAATTTAACTTACTCTCTTGGGCCGACATTCCCTCTAAAGTTTCATTCCTGTTCAGTGAGCTTCTAATGACGTGAACCTCATGGCTTTTTTTGTTACTGGCAGAATCGTACATCCCAGCACCGCCGCAGGAACATTTTGATCTTAAGGCAAATAGAAAAAGAAGAACTCAGTGACATGAAGGAGGCAATTTGTCCAATTTGCCGCAAAAATGGAGCTCAGAACGGTTCTTTGATGTCTAAAAACCACCTGAAACGTCACTTCAGGTCCAACAAGGTCAGCGGCTTTCAGACTGAGCATGAGCTAAATATAAACCTGCAGTGGGAATAAAATGTTCATCTTGTTAGTGGACCATTTACTGACATTAATGCTATAGTGGGGAGATAATAGGAACTAAGGAGGACCATCAAAGCGTTCATTTTGAAAATTATTGATCCAACAATCCATTGCCAGTATTAGATTTCGTGATGGCGACTGCTTTAACTGTTGATTAAATCCCGGGTGGCGTTTTTTTTAAAAGCATCTTGTCGCAGTTAGAATCTCATTGAAAGAGGAAAGAATATCAAATCAAGGAGACGTCCAGGATCTCCTCAGCCTTACAATGACAACAATAACAACAATGATATGATTATAGGGCCGCTTTCAAGGAGCGTCATAAGGATAGAGAAAAATAACCAATGCAGTGTAAAGGAAGATTAGAAACAATGTAGAAATCTTAAAGGTTGAAGGGATTTAAACGAGGATCAGTGACTCAGTCGACCCGATTTACCTCCACAGCCTCGGGAGCCTGACTGCCAGCGCTCTGATGCGTGCTTTAAAATAGCTGTGAGCTGTAACACGCTAAGCTGTTCCTCTTCCTGACATTTTATAAACCATGAGCTACCGATTTACAGTGATCAGCCATAACATTGTAACCACTGACAGGTGAAGTCAGAATAACATCGATTATCTTGTTACCATAGCAACATATGAACGATGCAGGGAAGATTTTAAGGTTGATATGTTGGAAAACATAAAACGTTGGAAAATCTGAGCGGCTGACAAACGTTTGCGATGGCGGGACGACCGGGACAGAGCGGTAGAGAGTAACTACCAAAGAGGTCTATGGAAAGACCTCTGGTGAGACAGAGTCTGAGCCCACAGTGGTGCTAAAGCAGCACAAATAAAGGTCATGCTGATTCTGATAGAAAGGAGTCAGAACACACAGAGCATCACAGAACTGTTTTGGCTGCAAAAGGGAAGCTACATAATATAAGCCAGGTGGTTATAATGTTATGGCTTATAAGTGCGTGTCCCAAATGAATGGAATTATATCTTGTAGAGTAGAGTGTGCAGTCATGTCCTTTCCCTGATGGAAAGGTGATGCAGCTTCACAGCAGACAACCGGAGAGACGAGGCTGCGAGCGCAGAGAAGGAACACAGAGGAGGAAGAAAGTTCTGTAGTGAGAAATCTATTAGCATTGAATATGGCGGCTGACAGCCAGGAGCAGGCGGAGGGAGGGCGAGGGAGGGAGGTAAGGAGTAAACACCGCTACATTTCTCGGCTCCCCGTCTCCGCAAACAGCTTTCATGTATTATTCATGAGCAAAGTGAGAAAAGAGAGGGGAAATGTCTCGTCCTGTGAGGTTTTGTGATGGCGCTGCCACACATAGTCTTCATAAAAACCAGAGAGTAGCTTTTTTCTTATTTATATAAGGGAATGCAAGCAAACAATTAGGACCAAAAACATGTTTTTAAATTACAATCATGCACTAATACCGTTTAATTAAATAATTGAAAAAAATCAGAATGCAGATTTGTGCAGCATGTATGTGTTAAAGGGTAAGGGGCCAAGGATGGAGCCCTGGGGGACGCCACACCTCAGAGGCTCCGCCAGGAAGGAGGTGTAACCATGGTTACTGAGAAAGTCCTATTTCTTAATTAAAGACTATTTTTTTGGCATATTTTAGTGGGTGACGGCTAATTAAAGAGGATTTTCCTGTTTCCTGTTTGAACAGGATTTAAACAGGAAATGCCCAAATCTCATGGAAAACTGGGCATTTTCCATGAAATATAAAACAAATGTTTTTATTTTTACTTTTAACAGCATTCTTGATCAAACATTTGTCCTTTTATGATAAATGATGACAGTTACGGTGACATTTTTGATAGGCCATTATGGTATTAACCATAAATAAACCTTTCTAACCCTTTAATGGCCTGTTCAGCGGTTTGGTTGAGGACATTTTCAGTTTCTATTTCTTCCTGAACAATGTGGTTGAACCTGTTTATAATATGACCCAGAGGCAGCATGCATATGTTAAACAGTAAGGGGCCAAGGATGGAGCCCTGGGGGACGCCACAGGTCAAAAGGGTCACTGAGGAGGAGGCACTAACTAAGGCTACTGAGAAAGTTCCTATTTGATAAGTAGGATTTATTTTTGGCCTTTTAGTGGTGGGCGAGGACTTAATAAACATAATTACGTAACTTGAAACAACAAAAGAAAAGACTAATAAATATCAAACAGCTTTCCAAAAACATGCTTTATAAAAAATGTCTTAAGAGATTTAACACAATGTTGATTTAATGTCATTTAAATTGAAAATTTTCGATGAAACACGAAACATAACTTGGTTAAGAGGTAATAAATATATAATAAAACAATAATATAATTCTAATTTGAATGTCATACATTGTAAAAGTTATGAGAAAATATCAATTAAATCTATGGGTGTGAAGAAAAGAGAAATAATAAACATTTTCAACTTAATGCCAAGTTTCCTGCTAATTTTATGCACAAATACTATAAATAATTCTACTTTATGTGACTAGAAATCTCTTTTGAGGACATTTTTTGGTGTTAAGGTTAAATGTTAATGAATATACGTTGGATGCAACAGAAATAATTTAATAATATATCAGTAATGGGGGTAATTAGGTCATTTTTAAATGTTAAATGTATTTTTTGATACATTTAGCATAACAGCATGTAGAACATTTTCCTGATTGCTCTATTGTGGTGTAGCTTTTTGTATTAGAAGAATGGAGTTTGGGCGTCTGCGCCATCATCAGTGCTGGAGGAGCCGCTGATGATGGAGATGAGTGACAGGTGGATGAGAGGAACTGTGCCAGACTGGGTTTTTGTGTCACGGTCCGGGTCTCCTCTTACATCAGCAGACTATATTATAGATGAAGAAGGTCCAGGTGCTCGTCGCAGAGCGCTGACGGAGAACTGGGTCACTTTAGGAATACAGATAATATGCAGAACAACGTGACTGCTGGTCTTCTTTGTCAGAAAATAGGTCCGAAATCTTAAAACTTTCACAGAAAGTGAATTACAGTTTTTTTTTGAAAAATACCTTCTTTTTTCATATAAAGTTGTAATAAAGTCCAGAAACTCTCAAATGATGGTTCATAATTAAACATATCTGTTTTTGGCGAGTGGTAAAGAGTCCATCACCATGTCTTACCTGCAGTCAGCTTGTCATCACAGCTGCGACCTCACGTCCTGCTCCTCCATCGCAGATCTCCCGTCACGGTTACCATCGACCTCTGAGCAGAATCCTCTTGTTGGTTGTTGCTAGGAGACGGTCAAGCCAGCTCCAGTTTCCTCTGCGTGTAAACTTAGACTCCACCATTTATATTTCCCTTCATCCTGGAGTCGTTAGCTCTCCGCTTCAGTTAGAATACTGGTGAGTGTTTGAGTTATTACTATGTAATAACACGTTAATAACACAATCCAAACAAAACGCTGATTATTAATGTTGTTTTTTTTCTTTTACGACGTGAGTCTTTCTCGCTTATTTAAACTTTGTCACCCACATTAAATATAGATGTTTGTGTTTCATTAATATGGTCTATCAGTGTTCGATACTTATTCTAGTTTTTGAGTTTTGTTCTTTCTGCACTGTAAAAAGAGATTTACTTGATGAACTCAAACATTTTTGCAACTGTGAACACTAAATTAAATATTTACAACTTCAATTAATAAATGGGTTTCAGAAATGCTTAATTTAATTGAGGTTACCATTTGAAGTTTATCAGAATTCTCATTTTACAGTGCACTTAAAAAGTGAAAATCCAAGCTTTGAAACTTTATTTCATGGATTAAAACCTAAAATATAAAAATTATTATTGGTGCACAAATCTGACAATATTTTATTCCTGCAGCGTTTTAAGACAAATAATACACACTGTAAAAAGCGAACGGTTTGTGGCTTAAAAGAAATGAAGTATTTAGGACTTAAATAAATAAGTTAGGCTCCAAACTACTTTATTTAATTTAAGGGACTAGTTGAAGTTATTTCTTTAAGTTAATCAGGAATATATATATATATATATATATATATATATATATATTTATTTATTTTTTTACAGTGTTATATTAGACCCTATAAGCATAAAAAAAATTTTTTTTTAAATGAAATTCCAAAAATTTAAAATCTCTTTCAAAATGAAGTATTTTGTCAATTTCCAATTTAGACTCAATAATAATTTAATTACCTGTGAAGAAATTCAACTCAAGAAACTGGAGTATGTGATAGTTTACAGAATCTTTGGAAAAAATACTTCTTCCTTTCTTTTTTTAACTCTATAATAAACATTTTTGCAGGCTTCTGATTCAGGGTGTATTTATCAAAATACAACATTCAGTTCTGACTTGACCTCCTTCAGCAGGTATAAATACTCTTTTGATGGAGAGACAATAAAATATATTATAATTATAATGCTCGACTTTGAGTTTGAGATTTTTCTTTTTTAAATATGACGTTTCTTCTTTTGCCCTCTTAAAAAAAAAAAAATCTTAAATTTGACATTTACCAAGAAGAAAATCTATTATGACTAACTTAAAGTTGCATAATAGACCGTACAGAATGCACAAGCAAAAAGAGAGGTATACATGATCAGCCATGATCGTGAGATGTGGTAGAAGCAATAAAAATGGGAGCATTTGAGGATCCGTGTGATTTAGAAAAGGTCCAGAATCAGAGGACACAGGTTTCTGAATAGAAAGGTGTTATGGCGGCAAAGGGACCGACACCTGCTTTTAATGTTATGGCCGATCTGCGTATTTAGTTGTGCTTTAGAGTTAGTTCTTTCTGCAGACTTTTTAATAAGAGCCTCTGAGCTTCTATTACTAGACGAACTACACAGTTATTTACATCCTCAGTTCTTCTACAAAAAGACTTCCTGATGAAAGCTCCGCGCCGAAACGCCCTGAAGTTTGTTTTTTAACTTTAAACCACAATTCCGTGGAAATAAAAGGCCTTGTGGTGGTTTCGCAAAAAGAGAAGCCCTTTGATTTCATGACTTTTGTTAAAGAATTCTCCTAAAAATAAACCTAAAGTGGAGTTTCTAATGAGCCCTTCTCCAGCTGGATCGATAATAATGATTAGATAATACTGTGTATTTGTAAATAAATGATGTATTTTCAGATCTTTATCTCATCAGCATTCAAAACATGACCTCTTAGTTAATCCTCAACTTTTCAAACGCCTCCTGTTTTATTAAACATTGGAGAGTTTTGTCTTTTCAGCTCCATAAATGAAACAGTTGGAGGGGAAAATGATTCTTTTTGTATAAATTAAAGTCACATAATGAGTCACAAGTGGAAAAACGTTGAGCGATATAAGAAAAAGAGGTTTCACCTCTGAGGGCTGAGTTCAGGAACACAACAAAAAAAAAGACACCCAGACAAACGTGATATTGCTAGGCAAAGAATTTATAAATTAATAAAAACATTCCCTTTGTAGTGTTCTTCTGACAGTCTTTCCCCACTTTGTTTTTGTTTTTTCTTCTTTGTTTTTCTTCATCTCTAATGATTTGAAAATATAGAAAAATATTTCTGACAACATTCGTCATCAGGTTAATGTTTGAGCGCGGTTGCCTTCCGTCCCCGGTGGTTTTTACACCACCGCGGTTTTCACCCCCTTAAGAGCTTCTTCTTCTTTTTTTCCTCCCTTCTTTTCTTTACAGTATTTACACATTAAATTCACATCGTCTCTCAACTTCAAACAGAGGAGGAGGAGGAGGGGGGAGAGAGGGGGGGAGAGAGGGGGGGGGGGGGGGGGAGTGTTGCATAGATCACAGGGGAGAAATCGATAAAACAAAAGCTTCAAATAGAAGAAGAGGAAACAAAATAAAAGTACTTCCTGTGATGGGCATCAAGAAATCGACTGAAAACATGGCACAAAGTTTGACGGGAAAACAAATTCCACGCCCTTAATCCGGATGAGTTCCTTAAATGAACCGTTTTCTCTTGCGTTTCTCACGAAATCCTTTTTTTCTTTGCGTTTGCGCCGTGACTGTGCTGCAAAGTTAACGTGGAACTTTCGTCTTGCGGATTCTAAACTGCCGTTTGCAGCAGCGCCGCGTGCAAAGTGAAAAATAATTAGGAACCGTTCTGACTGTGTGTTGGTGACTGAAGTAGAAAAGAAAAAAAAAAACACGCGCACAAAGGTGACGGTGAGAGTCTTTGTGCCGCGTCTACACGTAACCATGGAAACTCAAACACATAACTTATCCACCACTGTCAATCAGAATAATGAGCCTCTGCATGGGTCGCAGCGACGGATTAATTATAGTGTTCAGTTCAAAGACGTCTGTCTGACACAGACGGGCCACATTTTTCAGAGCTGAACTTCCGGGTTTCTATCCGCCGTCAGTTAAAAGAATAATCAAGTTTAAGAGAAAAGGGCAGATTTATCCGCCAACACCTGCAGACTGGAGTGATTGGCGAGGCTCTACTTCATTAGAGCAAAAACATTTCACTTTTCTTTGGATTTGTTTTGTCGATTTATTACAACAAGATCGTTTTTCTGGCGTTTTTTTCTTCTTCTTCCTGTACTGGCTTCAGGATTCGGTCCCGGTTCCTTCCCCACATTTCTACATAACAAGGAAAGTCTTTGCTGTGAAGCCAGAAAATAAAATTAAGAGAGTCAGTATCACGTTATAACGGGATCATTGTCTTATGTACGTTCGAAATTTACGTATTATTTCGTATTTACGTACAACATGTTATAACGTGAAACTTAAGTTTTACGTTATAACATGTGACAAGAACATTACACAATTTTCATGTCATAACGTGCAAAACGATAAAATTATCTGTCAGGTTATAACGTGAAAATGAAAAGCATGAAACGATTAGGTTATAACGTGAAAATGAAAAGCATAAAATGATTAGGTTATAACGTGAAAATTATACCTAAAACATAATATGATTAGGTCATAACGCGGAAATTATAACAAGAAAGTGAATCTTATGACATTATAGCCTGAAAATTATACCTAAAACATAATATGATTAGGTCATAACGTGAAAATGATGACGTAAAAACGAATTTATTAGGTCATAAGGTGAAAATGATCGCGTTATAACGTGATACTGATATTTTTTCTGGCATGACAGCAAAGCGCTTCTGTAATTTAAAGAGTTTGAATCAGTACGAGTGATTTCAAACAGCCCATAATCCTTCCATCCTCCCGTGAGGGTTCACTCCCTACCAGCAGAGGGCGCTGTTTAACCACGCAGCCTCAGTGTGAGCGAGACGCTGCGCTAAATCTACGTCTGCTATCCCTTATAAAAACATCCCATAAACACCATGTTATCCTTAAAAATGAAAGACAAGTACATTAAACATAGATATATATACATTTACATACAAACAGGAAGCAGTGAAAATAGACCGGTGGTTGTGCAGAAAGTTTTTGTAGTGGATCAATGCCAACAATTTGGGGTTATTGCAACTCAAAGGTCCCATTTTTATGAATGAATTAAAAAAACTGTGTTAAAAAAAGAAAAGCCTTTCGGGGCAACTTCACCTTGGAACAAATGAGCTCCTCAAAGAGGATCCAGGTTTGTTTAAGACCAAGTCTTAAAAGGTTTGCACGTCGGTTCTATGGTCCAACAGTGTTTTTAGCACCTAAGGAGAACGCTGAGTCACTTTTATCAGAACGTCTTATTAATATTTGGCCGTTTCACTCGTACTGTAAACTCTGTTTTTTTTAGATGTCGTACATGTCAACCACATCGGACGCTCACCTGCAAGACTTTGAGATTTGGCGAAAAACTTGCACAAAAAGCTTGAATTAACCCTAATATTATCGAATAAAAAAAAAATGTATCAAATGGTTAATTTTCTTTTTTTGTAAAAATCTGCCTTTAGTCAGCATCCTTTCATTTACCCTCTAGATACTGATGTCTTACGTTTATCCTTATTACTGTCACTCAGTTTTATCTGGTAGGGATCATGGGACTCTGGGAAACGTCAGTCGGATCAGGTTCTCCGCCTGGACACGTATTGTGCAGCTGAAAATAAAAATGGGCTTCGACTCTGAACAGAAGAAGAATAAAGTCTGAAGGTCTCAAACGCATCTTCTGCATTAAACTCAACAACTATAATCATTCAGCCATCCCGTATGACGCCTACTAATATAAACCAGTTGGCACCGGTACTTTCCAGCCGGAATATCCGTGGGAACTTTAAAAATGTAACAAAAAAGTGAATAACTCGCTGGGACCTGCAGGCGTTCCGTCGACGGAGTGTTGACATGTAGGAGGTAATGGCACTTTTATGTGAAAGCACGTACTGCATGAATACGGTTTGTTACCGCGGCCACGCCGTGAGCCGTGGAACCGTCTACGGTTCACTGTAACAGAGACACAATGGGTCAAAGGTTGCGGGAGAGACTGATTGTCTCTGGTGTCCCTGAACGCATCACAGCGAGGCAGAGACACCAGCTGAGCAGAGATGTTTTCTTCTTCTACCCCAGGTTTTAAGAGCAGTTTGTAAATATTGTTCAGATCTCCCCACCTGGTGAGGAATGAGAAGCTATGAGTCTAAGGTGTAACGGCGTAATCGGATGGCAGTGGTTGGATTTCCCTCCTGGTGTCGTTGGCCGAGAGGAAAGATTTGGGTGACTCACTGAAACCTACAGCGTGTGAATTAATTTAAGCTCAGCGCTATTGCACAGACCAAAGAAAACTTACCCTACACTAGTTTATTATTATTATTATTATTATTACTATTATTATTATTACATAGTTATAAACCTGGCCTTACTCGGCATGAAGAGGTGCTTAACTGATGGCCTTTGAAAAACTGCGGAGTGTTCGGAAATGCGTCTAAAACTTCCCTATAAAAGTGAGTTACCAGTAACAGTAATGGAGTGCTAGGTAGAAACTATGGCTTTCAAACGTCGAGGGAGAGGTGGAGCGAGACTCTCGAAGGTTAAGACTTTGCATGATGGCAGGAGCTTCGAGCGGCTTCTCCGCTGCTAGAGGCTGAGTGAATATGGCTAGTGTGTGCGTAAAACCAAAGATTTCACAAAGATTTCTGACCGACTGGTTCTGAACGAACCTCGCCTGGAAGAGAACTGAGGAATTAAGAAATTCCCAGGCGTGAGAAATGAGAAAAGATAGGAAATCAAGACCTCAAGAGGAAAAATGGAGACTTTTTTCTCTCTTGGCGAAGGCTTCAAACACTGTGGAGCAGCAACGACACTCATCCTCAGACACCAGACAATAAATAAAAGGCCAGTCACACCACTGGCTCCGCCTCCTTCGCTTCATCACACACACGTTTGTACTTGGTACCGAACAAAGAAATGTAGAATCGGGAGGTGCTACTGGACTAAAAACGGGTGGTAGTGTTAAAAACAAAGTAGCAGCACGTTTAGTTCCAAGTCAAATGTTCAGTTTGGCCCGTTTCATTCTCTGGAGATCCAGCTGTGAAGCTCAAACAGAAATCAAATAGTGAAACGGAGAATGCTTCATCTCCAGCTCAAGAGCCGTTTTAAGGAAAGTCAGTGAACGCCTCATGAGGACCGATTTCAAATGTCAGTTAAAAGTAAACGAAAACTGTGCCGACGCTCCGTAAAAATATAAAATCCTTCCCTTCCCGCCTTTTTCTCACCGAGAAAGAAAAAGGAATATGTTGCACGAAGGTGTTTCCTATGAGTGAGATCCCAAAGATCCTTTCTACGGCGAGAGGCGAATGGCGCACCCATGTCCCCTAGTGTTTGTATGAACCCACACACGCGCACACACACGCACACACAGCGGCAAACACACACTCATGTCGCTGATATGTCTAGAAAATGGTGCAAACGGAAACGCCTCCCAAACAAAAGTGTTCCAGTACGTTTGGCGGTGGTTGTGCTGATTCGCAGGAGAGGAAGTGGCAGTAGTTCACCTGTGTTCCAGTTTCTCATCTCGTTCGCTGCCGTGAAGCCTCTTCAAAATAAAAGGGTAACTGGCGACGTGTCTAGGAGTACTTGGTATTCATCGGTGACCTTTCTTTTAGAACCTTTCAGTTCTTGGCGGCGGGAGGAAAAGCTCTGCGACCTTTTGCAGGCGGACTAGATTACACATTCAACGGTTTCCTGATGAGACATTTTTGGTGCGTCGTTATCATCATCTGTGCCTCCGTGAAGGAACTCCCCTTCAACTTAAAGGATGTGGAGTTGTGGACTAGCACCGATGCGTGCGCCTGCGTCGTCTACCTCTGGCTTTGCCGCGTCATGTGACGCCACGACCTGGTGTGTTTATGTACAAGGCCCCGAATCTCTAATGATTCCCGAGATTTCCCCCTGTATAGAATCTGAATATAATACATGATATGCAGAGTATCTCACGTTTACAGTTGAGGATGAGTCTTCCAGTCCTGCACTGATTTGGGTAAAAATGCTTCAGTGGCAGAAAAGTCTCAGTGCTCCCGTCGGTCCTCCGGCGAAGGACAATCCCATTTAACCTTATTTTACAGTCTAAAAAAAAAGAAAGAATGGAGGTGAAGCGTCCGGTCTGAGGAATTTGCCGTCTACTCCTTTGCCTCCTGGCTGCGAAGGAACGGCAGAGTGATAGAGTGCTCTTGAGCCAGGGCAGCCAGCTCCTTGAGGAACTCGCAGAAGATGACGGCACAGTACACGGCGTTCTTCACTCGTAGCGCCTCCGCTTGCTTCTCCAGGCTGGAGGCTCCGCCTCCTAATGTTCCGCCCCTGAACAGAGCGCTGTGCAGCGACTGGCCGCCGTCTCGGACGTGTGCGAGGGCCATCTGGGCGGCGTGCCGCGCCCGGGTCGGGCTGTTTGTGTGACGGAGGATCAGGTCTCCTAGAGATGGCTTACGACTCTTGACTGGAACGAGACATGGAAACATGAAGGTGATAATCAGGAGAATCTAGTCCCTCACATGTGGACGTTCGTCTTTCCCTGCAGTTCTGGTCTTAAGAGGTTTTAAAACAGAGAGAAGAATTCTTTTCTTTTTTCTAAAGATGGCTGGTGGTGACTTAAAATGAAATTCAGTAAAGACAAAAAGTGGATCTTCATGTGCGGGGTGTCAAATATGAGGCCATCTAGTGGAGAAATGAAAGTCTGCATCTTCAATCATTCATCAGGTCACAGCTCCCGATCCGAGAATCCCTGCTGCTGTATTCTGCCATCTGCTCGCTCCCTGGCTTCTCAGCCATATTTAAGCTTTTAGGGGTTTAGTTTTAATTTAACTTTGCATTAAAAAAAACAACAAAGCATGAAATTTAACGTAAAAGAAGGCGAGCATGAAGACCTGACTCGTGAAACAGGGAATTCAACTCTGCGCAACATCGACGGACAGACAATATTCATGAAGAATTGCTGATGTAGTTAAATGTGCTCGACTTGATTAGAGCACAGTTTGTAATATTTGTGACATGAATTCCTGCATCTTAGAATTTCATTTTTTCTTAAACTACTTACTTAAATATGATTCTGGCTGAGTGGACCTGGTTAGTCATCAGACACATTCCACACAAACAGACACAGAATATGTAAATTTGCGTCCCTCTTTTCCCACGCTCACCTAGTGAATCAGAGCGCCGCAGGGGAGGAAGTGCTGCAGGCGAGTCGGTCCAGTCCACTTTGCCTCGGGCCACCAGGTACTGCTGGGCTTTCTTCAGCATGGCAGGAAAGTCCTCGTGGGAAGCTGCAAACGCCTCGATCCGATTCTTCACAGAGCCTAAGACCTGAGGGCGGATGAGAGAAGAACAAAAAAGACCGGGAGGTTTTTGTTGATGACTTGGTTAATAATTTTTTTTACTTATAACTTTACTTGGTTGTGAAATAGCGGGTGAAACAGGACGGGATGTTATTACAGTGTTATTAATGCTGAAACACAGTTTAACGGCCTTCTCAGAATAAATGTAACTACTAAACCGAGTCTGTTTGTGTGGAGGTCGAGATAAGGTCACGGGCTCAGAGATATTATGGGATTTACTGCCTTGAAGTTGTAAACAAACTCACTCTTGGTGGATGAGATGTTCTACTTTGTTCTCTTTCCACATCTGGAAATGTCCAACCCATTTTAGTGTTTAGTGAAGGTGTGGTCCTTTCTATGAGGTTGGTTCGGTTACTGATCCAGACGGAACCCGGCCCAGCTCACAGATCAGGAGAACGTGGAGACGCCTGATTAATACTTGACCAGTTTGTTTGTTGGGTGCAGCCGGAACTTCTAATGAACATCTGACTGCTGTGGATCCTGCTGCCGTTTCAGCCTAAGGTGTTTTTCCCCCCATTGTGGCGAATTTATTTTTTATTTTGGTTTTGTCGGTTACGTATTCAGCTTGCGAATAATTCACTTTGTTTAACCAAATCTGCCTGCTTCAGTGTGGCTTCCCCCTCACCCGAGTGAACTGGATCATACATCAGAATCTCAGAACATGAGCAGAAATAGAAAACAAACTATGCAAATGCATGTGGGCCTGCTGCCTTTGGAAGGAATGTTTCCACAGAAGAGACATGGGCTGAATGGACGGCTATAAACAGGAGACTATGAACTGACATTGTCAGGGAAACTCTAAAAATCTATCCAGTCTGAACCGATTTGATCATTTAGAAATGTGAACTCGGAAAGAAGGCATCCTCGGAACCGTGTGCTGCAGGCTGTTCGTCTACCTGGATGAGTGACTTGACGCTGGGCTGGAAGACCATGTTGGTGTTGAGCAGGAAGGAGCGTAGGAGGGGCTGAGGGTAGCAGGCCAGCTGGGCCACTATGCCCGTGAGCAGGATGTTGACGTAGAGCGAGTTTTGGAGCATGTTCTCCAGCTTGGTAAACAGAACCACCATGAATGGACCTGGAGGAAGTGACACATCATTGAATGGAGGGATGAACGAAAACAAACGCGTATCTGAACAGCATGGGATCAAGTCTTTGAGAGGTTTTTAAATAACCGACGTGCAGAAACAGAGAAGAATGGGTACCAGGGGGATTTCTTAGAGGTTAAAAGAATTATTCACGGCTGGGATGGATACTGCTGCTAGAAATGTTTTTCTGCTGATAGAGCATGAGGTTCTCTGACATCTCTGTTCATCACTGCCTCGCATAAACAGCGTGAACACCCACCCATAAATCTGCTCGCCGTGGCCCCCAGACCCCACTGCTCCTGGCCTGTGTCACTGCAGACACTAGCTTTAACAGCTAATGCTACTTCCAGCTGGTCCCTTAACTCCTCCTGCTGCTCACTGGGGCCACATGCCGTTTCATCACCATGGACACGTGCCGCAGAGTCATGACAGAAACAATCAAATTTAGAAGAAGTACTCTGAGGTCAACTCCAGTCAGTAAGCAGTATTTTGCGAGAAATTGCCAATAGTTTTTCGTGAATCAATACGACATCATGCATGAGGTCATGCATGAGGTCATGCAGCACAACTAGCTTAAAAGACAAAAGACAAAACTCCATCTCATACACAAGTGAAAGGTCTGGGCTAGAAACGTGCAGATCAGAATAAAACACACATCGTGAGTCTTACCTGTGTACGGCTGAGAGGAAGGCTGATTCAGTGGTCTCACAGGACTACAGAGACCCACCATAGCACCTTCTCCCTTTGAGTCATTCGTCTGTTTGACCTCCAGAAGCGACGATAACAACTCCTGCTCCTCCTCCTGGCTTTCAGCGGATAACGACTCCCTGGTAGTTTCGGCTGGCTGGTAGGCGGCTGTACTCCGCTCCTCCACCCGGTCCTCCAGCTCCCTCAGCTCCTGCCTGAAGGCCTCGATGCTGATGCCCTGACCGTTGGCGTCTCCGGCCACCTGCGGTTCTCCTGGAGCCTGCTCCAGCAGCTCCTGGATGAGACTCTCTACAGATTGTTGTGCCTGGTTGGCCTCTGGAAGATCGGAGAATGCACTGTGTGAGTTTGAGGCGTCGCTGGTCAGAAGTTTGTTGTCAGGCGTCGGCGGCCTGATGGAGTTCTGAGGGGGGCTCTGGTCGGGGCAAACTAATTTTGTATCGCTCATCTCGCTGTTGCTGAAAATGGACTGTGGGACAGCGGTGCAGCTTTGGGAGGAACAGGTGACAAGGGAGCCGTTCTGATTGGCATTTTCGTCGAAATACTGAGGCTCCCCCAAGTCCCTCCTTACCTTCTTCACCTCCAGTCCTCGGTCCCGATTGTCTGAGCACCCGTCCGCCTGTCCCAGTGTCCCATTATACATGGCCTGGTAGCTGACGGTAATGGGACAGGCAGGAATGGGAGGAGCAGGGGACAGGTCGGGGTGAGAAGTCGACAAAGCGGTGGCTGAAGATGAGGAGGAGGGGACGAGACGCGGGACAGGCTTTGGCAAGAACTCGTCTTTCTGCAGGCTGCGTTTCTTGGAGCGTGGCGTGAGGCTGATACAATTGTTTTTGCCGATGGTAACGTCCCACTCCCCACTGTCCCGCTCGGTGCTGCTCCACTCCGATCGTGCAGCGGCCGCAAACGCCGCCCTCTGCTGGCCAGGAGGGGTGCCACCGCTTCCACCTTGCTGCAGAGAAAAGTGCTCAGGGAACATGGCCATGGAGGGGTTGGAGGTAGGTGGCGGTGGGGGCGGAGGGACTGTGTTCGGGGAGGGGTTTTCTCCATCATAGGGCGCCGACCAGTCACGGCAGGCCCAAGAGCAAAGTTCAATGTCCCGCCGGGCGTCTCTGAGGTACTCCAAGTAACCCGAATCCCAGTCCAAGTACTCTGTGTACGCTTGCTGCTGGTGCATCGGGCTGTCAGGGGACGAAGGGCTGGAGCTGGAAGGACCCGACGGCAGTGGCTCCATGACGGTGGGGGCCGATGGAGACCCTCCTCCTGATCCACCACCACTGCTCTGTTGGCGGATGAAGAAAGCTAAGCGAGACGGAGTGCTGGGTCTGATTGGGGCAGGAGATTCCATGCTGGTACTGTTGAGTACTGTAGGAAAACAGCATAAAGACAGAAACAGTTAACTTTCTGACACCACGGGTAAATTAAGATCATTTCTACATTAATATATCACCCAGTCGCTGCCATAAAGCACTATGATGCACGCCAGCCTCTCTCTTTCCTTCTTCCTGTCTGTCACTATCTTATGATGGCACAGCGTCCAACAATAACTATTCTAAAATATAAACTGCACTTTTCCCTACATCTGTCTTGATTTTGCACATTTTTGGTTTTACAGTGTGGCAGATGGCGTGAAAAACAGCCGCCTAATCACATTAATATTTCCTTATGACTTGATAAATCTTGTCAACAGTGATTTCATATGGTAGAAGAACGTTGGAGATGAATGAGCAGCCGGGTTTGATGCCAGCAGCATTTAGATCCGATTATTCATTGATGAGGGTTTTTTTCCTGACTCATTTATTGCACTTCCCACGCTGGCAGCAGAAGCAGGTCGTACCGCTGGAAACACAAACCATAATGAATGTAGTGAAACCGAAACACAGCTGTGGGCGTGCTGCTTACTGTCGGAGTTCTCCTCCCTCAGGAGCCAAAACACACTGCAGCGTCGGTTCCTGCCAAAACAATTAGTTATACTAGAAAGTGTGTTTCCAAGTACAGCGATGATGTTAAATGATATATAAATGTGTGTGTATGTATTTGTGTAGCTATATACAGTATGTATTTGTATGTATATATATATATATATATATATATATATATATATATATTTATATATATTTATATATATGTGTGTGTGTATATATATATATGTGTGTGTGTATATATAGGTGTGTTTTTAAATGTGTGTGTGACTGTATATGTGATTATATATGTGAATATATATTTGGGTGTATATATTTTTGTATTTTTATATGTGTATATGTGTGTTTGTGTGTGTGTGTCTGTATGTGTATGTGTAAGTACAACTGTGTGTTTATAGATGTTTGTGTGTGTATATGTGTAAGTACAAATGTGTGTTTGTAGATGTTTGTGTGTGTATATGTGTAAGTACAACTGTGTGTTTGTAGATGTTTGTGTGTGTATATGTGTAAGTATAAATGTGTGTTTGTAGATGTTTGTGTGTGTATGTGGAGTGAATGTGGGTCAGTATATGTGTTTGTTTTATTAAGCTGTTTCGGCAGTAAGACTCTTTCACAAGAAGATATTTTAAATTTGCCATTGATCCGAGGAAAACTTGTGTAGCAATCAGGAGACGGCGACTGAAACGTATCACGCATCAACTACGGTCCACTTCACCACTTCACACAATTGTTTTACAAACAACCAAAAAAAAAAAAAAGAATATGTCTTGAATCTTCAGTTCTCCATCAACTGATAAATGTCATTTCTTCCTCACCTTTCCCCCAGAACACGTTCTCCTCGTCCCGCTCAGCAGACGCTGCTGCGTTCAGCCGGCAGCACTCTGGGATCAGCGACAGGAACTTGTCCGCTGACTTTCCGTACAAGTCAATCTCCCGGATGGCACGACGCTGGCTGAGCATCACGTGGGTACAGGGCATAAGATACCTGGGAGAGAAAGAGACAGATCAAGACATAACTCAGCTCAACCTCAGTTATAACATAGTTATTACTATGAAACAGACTCGATCTGCTTTGTTGAGATTTATATAAATTCAGCTATTTTTAATTAACACATTGAAAATGGTATTGAAAATGCCGTGTGTGTGTTTCGTATATTCAATGAGTCTATTATAAATGTAAGGTCTGGGAGGACATGCTTGGATGTGCAGACGTACCTGAGAACTAGCTGCAGCATGATGTCTTCACAGTTGAGGGAGAGGAGAGTCCTGAAGAGACTCAACGATACCATGCAGAGCTGCAACATGTAGAGAGGATGGAAGGGGGGAAGAAACAACAGTATAAATGCCAATTTATATATACACTGAGCAGCCATAACATTAAAACCACCTGTCTCATGTTGTTCCAAGTCCCCCTTTTAGGCAGCGCTGTGTATTCTGACACCTTTCTGTCCAACAGGGAATTACATTTTTAAGCAGTTGTCTCGGGTAGTTTCATTTTAAGTTTGGTCTATTTATATTTAGTTACTTTTTGATGTTATTTGTGTAATTTCTCTCCTTTTTTCTTAGTGTGCATTACATGATTGCATGATTGTCAGAATTACATGTTTTTCTGACTTCATCTGACCCGTCACTGGTTATAAAGTTGTGATGATCAGGCACAAAAATGAATAAAAATACTGTCTTTTCTTTTAATTTTGACATGTTCACCCATCATAGATTTAAAAAATGTGACACGACGAATAATGTCCTCTAGTTTTCCAGATATATGTTAGTAGTAATTTTGAAAAAGTGTGAAATCTGATCATAAGACAGTAGCAGTTTTCAATTAAAGCCACATTTTTCTAATAAAAGAACGAGACAGTCGGTTGATGAAATCTGGTTTCTGGTGTTTCTCTTTCACAGCATTACAGCCGTCTCAGATTCCTTTAGTCCCAGAGCGGATAAACCTTCATTTTTAGGGATTCATACTCTGGTTTGTTTCTCATAATAAAGTGCAGCACAAAGCCTCACTTTCACTCAGCTTCTGCTCTCAGCCCACTCTCCACCCACACACCCCGAGTTCCTGTGAGGCCTCGAGAATCCATCACTCAGACTTTCCATACCCTGGAGTTGCTGCTGATGCGCGTGAGCAGCGTGTCCAGGATGGTGTCATTGTCATGGCGATGCAGCAGGATGAAGCGCAGGAAGGTTTTCAGGAGGGAGGTCTCAGACACGCTGCGTAGAAAGAGGTCCAGGTAGGCGGTGCTGGCCACCATCTCATCCACAGATGACTACAAACACACATAGGAATGTGCATCAAAACATCTGCAGAGGTCAGGGAGACAACTGTGACTAAGATTTAATGAGATCATGTCTGTTGGTAAGTGTGACGCATCTGTTCCAGAATGTCCAGGAACAAAATCGCTTCACACAATTGTCTCCCTGTAACCATGGTGACCGTAACCCAAACTTTGACGGTATCCGACGTCACCGCCATCCTCTTTCTCTGTCCTACCTTGTGCAGCGCGGGGCCCATGACGGGAACCAGGAAGCCGTTGTGTAGGTAGTCCAGGAGCTGGGAGCGCACCAGGGGGTGAGCCACTTGCACCACCGCGTTGCAGAACTCCAGCGAGTTCATGAAGAGCACGAGCGACGACACGCTCATCCAGTCCTCCCGCCGCAGGGCGTGCCAGTCGTCTCCGCGGACCTCGATCTTCCTGGGCAGGGAAGAGTAGAGGGCGCTGAGGCCCGTCGCCAACACCTGAGAGGAGACGGAGGTCAGCGGAAGCTGTGAGCATCCTGAAGGATCAGCGTTTCATAGCAGGATATGGAAAAAGAACCTGAACACTTACGGAGAGAAGTAATTATTAGATAGTGACACAAAATGAATCAGGACCCATTTTCATATAAAACTTACTGATTAAAATAAATCATTTTTCAAGTAAAGAATCTTGGGTTTTGGACTTTTTTTTAAAAATTTCATGTCAAGATGTGACTACAGTCTTAGTATGATATCATAGTATATACCATCATAGTATATGTATATAATACTAGCATAGTACTATATACCATTGCATATATTACTATATAATAATAATATATATCATAGTATATACCAGCATAGTATATGTATATAATACCAGCATAGTACAATATACAATAGCATATATTACTATATAATAATAATATATATCATAGTATATACTACTATATTATAATAATAATATATAATACATATAATACTATCATAGTATAATATATAATAGCATATATTGCCAAGCTCTCTTGTACATTTGCTGAAACACCAATCGTGTTCCCAACCATTTCCTGTACAGATGTGTCAACCAGCTCCCTCACCCCCCGGAGTCTTAAACAAAATAACATCATGGTATGTTCCGACGTGAGGGAGAAGTCTGTCCAAGTAAAAGCCCTCATGTAACCTAAGAGTTCTGATTACAGCTGATGACATTTAGGAACCTTCATACTGGTATTTCTGCTCCCTGGACCAGTTAAATCTGGACGTTTCCTCCTGACTGAGAAAATGATAAAGATACATTAATCAAAATTGATGTAAAAAGGAGAATTGGGCTCATGATTAATGCTTACAGTACCACAGTACCATGATTAATGCTTACAGTACCACAGAGTAACGGTGACAGTTACAGCTGTCCCAGACTTTCTTACTCCAACATAGAAATTTGGTTGAAGTCGATCGACCGGGTTGGTCTGACTTAAAGTGTTTGTGTGATGATACAGATGATTTTCCATTCATCTGTTTATCTTGTCTTCATCGTGCGATGGCGTGATATGAGATGAAGTGTTGTTGTTTTTTTTAAGTAGGCCACAGGAAACATTGTAGATGGAGACAGCTGAGAGGAAGTAGATAAGGATGAACGCTCTCTCAAGAGTGCAAAGTCATGTCCTTCCCTTTCCCACACACACACACACACACACACACACACACACACACACACACACACACACACACACACACACACCACTGATGCATCAATAGTATCACTCACACACCACTGATGCTTCAATAGTACCACACACACTTCACTGATGCATCAATAGTACCACACACACTTCACTGATGCATCAATAGTATCACACACACACCACTGATGCTTCAATAGTATCACACACACCAATGATGCATCAATAGTATCACACACACACCACTGATGCTTCAATAGTATCACACACACCAATGATGCTTCAATAGTACCACACACACTTCACTGATGCATCAATAGTATCACACACACACCACTGATGCTTCAATAGTATCACACACACCAATGATGCATCAATAGTATCACACACACACCACTGATGCTTCAATAGTATCACACACACCAATGATGCTTCAATAGTACCACACACACTTCACTGATGCATCAATAGTATCACACACACACATCACTGATGCATCAATAGTATCACACACATACATATCCCTAATGCATCAATAGTAACACTCTCTCACACACGCACACACACACACACACACACACACACACACACTTTCCCACGGCCAGGCTGTATAAGAATGTTCCCTTAACTTCAATTAAAAATTCAGAAACAGCCTGAAATCACCAACATTAACCATTTAAACCATTCAGAACCACAGCGGCAAGAATAAAGGGACAAAACCCTCCCGGCATATAAATAATATATCTGAGATATCTAGAGATCTGACAGATCTCTAGATATCTATATGAGAGAATAGAACAAAAACGTGAGCATCATCTATGATCACATTAAAAATGTATATTTAAATGAATGCATACATGATTTCAACAAACATATGAAACGTCTTATGAGCGCCATCACTCACCGGGCAGAAGTAAGAGTTCTCAGAGATGTAACGTGCCACCGCCTCGTGGCTGGCCGAGGCCGCCATGACCAGCAGCAGCGCGTCTCGGGCCTGCTGTCCGATGGATCCGTCCCGGTGGATGAACGGCACGAGCAGGGAGAAGATGAGCAGATTGGTGGAGCCCCGCTGAGCCGGCGCCGCCCGGAACAACATCTCCAGAACCGCTGGCTGCCTAGCCATGGACACACACACCTGAGGAGTATTCACAGGTTCATGATTAAGAGCGGTAATTCAGGACGCTGCAAAATGAGGATCTACTGGTAGACGGGTTACATTCCTAGATAGGCTGTTCATAAAATACACTAAAGCTCTGTTTTCATTTAAGACGAGTTTCAATCAAACATACTATCTGACTGTAACTCCTCAATATTCGATTTATAATCTTCTGGTAACAGCCTGTAGCCGCTTTATCGCCACCTGCTGGCGGTATAACCAAATTGCTGGCAGCCGCAGGTAAAACATAGATAACATGTAAATTATAGGCAAATATCATCCTACCAAACGTTTTCTTTTACTTCTAACCCCCCTACTAATACTTCTACTAATATTTTAATGAATATTCATAAAGCAGTGCTCGTCCCTAGTTCACATCTGACGACATCTCGTAAACAAACAAGCTCTTGTAAGCGTCTGTATGGAGAATACAGCTTGTAGGTTTTGTTTACCTGGTTGAGCAGCAGCACCAGGCTGTTTTCCAGCGCCGAAGGACAACCAAGTTCTGAGTCGGCACAAGCTCCCAGCAGCCTCAGCAGTGGGTGGAGGACCGCCGTGTACTGCAGCAGGGGCTGCTGGGATTGGCCGATGAGCATCTCAAACAGCTTAAGCAGCTCCCCTTGGCTGTCTGGGTCCAGGCCTCGGTGGAGGTGCCATTGAACCAGGCACTCCACGATATTCTCCGAGACCACCAGCTCCAGTATGGGACCCATGGGTGGGATGGCGTCGCCGCCCTCTGAGCCCTCAGCCGGATGTTCCTCTGCCAGCAGACACAACATCTGGTCGGTGTGATTCCTCACTGCTATTAAGTCATCGCTGGAGGATGAAGGCTCCTGCTGCTCCAGCACCCGGGAGACCTGGATAAAAGAATAGTCTCACGTTTGACCTCCAGAAGAACCTTTAAATCAGTAGATCAACACTTCTTTTCGGCATAAATCTGTTATTTCGAATCAAGGTGTGGACCACAGATCTGTTTGGCAGCCATTGCAGAGGTTTGACCTCCCTGAAGAACATTTTTAGTCACAAAATTGTATATAATGTGGTGAAAACTGAAGTCAGTTGGTAGATTTTTACAACTGTGATCAGAAAACCCCCCAAAAAAATGAAACTGTACCGTTTTAAACATAAAAACATTAGAACCACAAAACGCCGACACATGATGAGGGCTTTCACAACATGTATCTAGAAACCCGACAGTCAGCGTGACTACAGCAATGAGGAATTTGCACATTTGTGGGCAGATTGTGCTAAAAGATGTGCTTCATTGTATTTTAACAGCTTTAAGAACACGGTGAGAGATTAAGGTTTGAATAAACATGCACACGCAGTCGCATAAAACCTCGGATTTCTGTGTCCAGTTTGATGTAACTGGAAAAATCGTGATGTATTATACCTCTCCCGTTCATGTGGGAGGATGACATTTGAAAACACTGACAATGGTGCTCCAGTTTCCCTCCATCCTCAACAACGCTCCGCTGCAGAACATCCACCTAAATCCATCTCCCACAGCAGACATGTGATCATCACTCGGGTCGGCTCACCAACAGTCAGGCAGCTCAGAACCTCTACAGGGCTTAAAACGTTTTGAGCTTGTCACCTTGTCCTCATCAACACTGGTGCAAATATTCCAACTTGGAGTCTGGATGGTTAATAAGTCACTGAAGAAAGATACTAACCGCTCACCCCAGAGTGAACATTTACTTTGTGTCAGAGTTCTGCTCAACACAAGACGACCAAACACATTCAAACTTCTTCTCTAACCGCTGGAAATGTCTTCAGTAGAGCAGATGTGGAGCAGATGTGCTGCTGAAATGATTAACCAATCATTTTTCTCAACAATACAACAATTTGCAGAAGGAAAAAAAAAAGTAGAGCTTTGTTATTCAAATCATCTGTATTATATATATTATCTTTTGTTCTTTCTCAAAGTCACCTTGAGCTCTAGGATCTTGGTATAACCACATTTTGACTGTTTTTATTCTTCTTCAAACCAGTACAGTTATAATAGTCCTACATAGAATAAATCTTCTCCTGTCCTAGAATAAAAAACAAACACAAGGCCAGTTTTCTTTTGCGAACGTTTTTGTTGAAATTTTGGCAAATTGAGCCCATTAAAAAAACTTAAATAACGTCATTAGCTGAAATGAAGTTCTCTTTGTGTTGTATTCACACACACACACAGACACAGACACAGACACACACACACACACAGCTGGGACTGGGCTGTTTCTGAAAAGCTTTTGGATCAACTTTGGATCCTTGTCTGAAAACGGTTCTGATGGTTTGTGTGGTTACGTTATGTGAGAGGGAGATTAGCAGGAATGCTGCGTCTCACATTTCCGCCGTGAACTCGGTGATTAAAATGTTATAAAGTAAAACTAAGATAAAGCGATGACGAGGGGCCGCATTCACAAAGCATTTTACAATCTCACTCGCATTCCTTAAAGTTTCTAGTCACTCCTTAGACAAATCTTCACAAACCTGCCGAATACATCGTATTAGAAAAACAGGAAAAAAAAAGTAAAATAAAACCTTGATAAAATGAAAATACTATATATTCTTTTTTACTATACATTTGTTTTGTTTTTAAAAATTGTGCACATGGCAGCAGAGATGAACGGCAGGAACAGGTTGAGGCATGCTGGTCATATACAAATAAAGGTTTTACATCAAATTATAGACGAGCATGTGACTGAATTTAAAATAATGTAAAAGTCACAAAGGTTGTTGAAGGTGAAGATTATATAAGCATCTGGTTGTCAGCATCTTTCATTCCTGGCAGCACAACAACGATCAGCGGGTATCTATATGAGGAAACGGACCCTCAAACTTATTTCTAACCTCCACATCGTGAGAAGGTTTTTAAACATTGACATGGACACGAGGTGGACGGCTGGCAGCGACTGATTCCAGGATCTTCTAACTTGTCTCGGCGTTCGGAGACACTTTTAGCGCTAAAATGCTTTGTGAAATACTCCTATCGTAAAAAAAAAAAAGTAAAGGGTTACACGCCTCGTGTTTCTTAAGAGTTACTCATAAATCTGCGAGTTAGGAGCTGCTCTCAGGTTTGGGGTATTTGGCACAGCCTTCAAAACAAAAAAGGAAATGCTGAGTGTAGAGTGTTCATGTCATCTCCTACAGGAAACATATCATTATAACCATGACTCAAGACAAGAGGAGTTTCTCCAGCTCACCTGTCTCCAATGGTTCTGAAACACCATGAGGCAGGTCTCTGGGTCAGCAGTGCAGGGGCTTGAGGGGGCGACGCTGCGTCCAGATCGACCCCCGGAAGCCCGCGGGTTCAACCTGCTCAGCCAGCTCATACTGGACCCGGCGAGAGGCAGATGAAGGTCAGGAAAAACTCAAAGACCAGAGGAGTTACAGTAAGAAGGGTGGGAGTGTTTTGATGCAACAGAAGGGGAAGGAGAAATTAGAGAGGGAAGGAAAGGAAAATATGATGTGGGAAGGAGGAGGAGGAGGAGGAGAGGGGGGAGAAGGGGGAGGGAACGTTTGTCAAAACAGAGAGAAGGCGAGGAAGGAGGTCAGCTGCAAACGGGCCGTCACTGCCAGTCAGTGTAGGCTATGTCGAGGAAAAGCCCGCTGCTGCTGTAGACTGTGTGACCCTGTCCTCCCTGTGGTCCCTGTCATCCAGTCTGAAGCCAACACCACTCCATAGCCTGTCAGGACGGGCACTCTGCACTGTAGACAAAAAAGAAAAAACACAACAACACGTCAGCACGCAAATCTGGGGACACCTTCTCCAAATGATATCCCAAAAGTCATTACTAGAAAGAATTCTGGCATTTCCCGTAGTTTATGTAGTTACATAAAACGTAATAACTACAATAATTCACCATTTATTCAGCCAGTAGGTGTGAAATGTGAAGAAAAACTCACAGTATTTCTAATTTCACATCATAATAGTGAAACAAATTGTAAAAAATTTACATTTTTTACAGTTTTTAAACATTTTCATTGTCATAGAAAATAGATTTAAAGTGCATTCAGACCCCGTCACTCATTTCATATTTTATTACATTGCAGCTAAGTGCTTAGGAGCGTCTGTTCTCGTAAACAAACAGAAGCGAGCGGCTGCGGCTCGGGAAACAACTGCTGAGAATCTACAGCCAAACCGTCTTCTGGATAAAAAGCATTTCTGCTGCTTCCATCTACAGATGGAAGGAAAAATAAAAAGGCTGATAATCCACATATCAATCAGGAAGGTGTAAAAAATAAATTAAAAAAAAGCCACGTAAAATAGAAGCAGCCCAGTACCTTACTTTATTTTATTGTTAGATCTAAATTTTACAGTCATGGGGTCACAGGAAGTAGGTTTCATACCAACCAGCTACTTCAATCTGTAGGATTTCATCATTGATTTCTTTATACAGCAGCTGTATGAATATTCAGGCACAACCAGCACTGAAATGAAGGCTATAGAATGTCAACCACGCCTTTTTTAATTATTTACCACCTCTGAGCGGGTCAGTCCGATTCTGAAATGCTCTTAGTCGCTCAGAGAAACTCTTATCTTTAAATTCACAACTTGAATGTGGATGAAAGTGTTAAAAACGTATATCTGCAGTAAAATAACCTCCATTTAAACATCAGTCCGTCAATGATTCACAATAAATGATTATTGACTTGAATGCATGTCTGCCTAAGCTGGAATTTTCAGGTCAGGCGCACAGCATCATATAAAAACACCAATAAAATGAGCTCAAAGTTCACCAACAGATTCCACTGACGGGAGACTACTTCACGAAGACAAGCCACTATGTTAAAGGTTAATGATCAAACACGCCATACCACAGCTTAACCTGACGGCTCTGATCTCATGCCTCAGTCTCCGAGCCAATGTCTTCCCTCGGAAGTTCAGGCGGACTGAATGTTGAGAAACGCTTTCCTCCATTGTTTCTGTGATCTCCTTCATCCTACAAGCCGCAGGAGTCACACCTGAGCCTGTGGAAACTATCCATGTGTACACACAGGTGTGAACTCGGGCAGAGCTCCAAAATATATGCAAATTCCGCCCTCCACATTCCTCACATTTCCTACATCCCTCTCTGTCTAGTTTTCCTGCTGAACCTCACCCCTCACTTCTGTGTTTGCAGTGGAAGAATTGTGAACTTGGATGAATGTCACAGGAATGTAGATCAACTTCTGAATCCCAGCTGTGACACACACACAGACTTAACAAAGTTTCCCCCTTTTATACCTAATGTCCAGCGAGAAGCGGCTCCACTCCAGGCTCCTCCCAGATGTTCAGGCTCCTCCCTCTCATCTCTAAGAGTCCAGCTGAACCTTCAAATGATGCTCATTTCAGCTGCTTGTATCCATAACCTAATATTTTGGGTCACCAACCTGACCTCTTGTCCATAACTGAGGGATTTACGTAGATTAACTGATAAATTGATAGCTTTGTCTTGAGACTCGGCTCTCTCTTCACCAAAATGGGCCGATCCAACACCTGCATATCTGCTGATGCAGCATAAAACCACCTGTCCTTCCCACAGTAAATATTCCCACCACTGTTTATGTGTCGATCATCCAAACTTGAGTATGGATTGACACATTAAAAGTGAACTGACTAGGCCAAACATGTGTAATACATCTATTATTAATGTCATGAATCATGATTAACTTAGTTGTGCCTCTTGGAATCAATTTGTGAATCAGTCATACATTATTGTTCACAGTAATAACACTTTTATGATGAAAACATAACGCACAGGAATCATTTGCATGGTAAGTAAATCAACACAAGACAAGATCAAGTAATACACAAGACGTGTAATCTCCTGAGGGATCAGCTAGCCTACACTTTCTTTAAATACACAAGACGTTTCAATGTTTTCTGTCATTTCTTTCGGTTAAAACATGGATTTAATAAAAAAAATTTAAAAAAGCATATATAGGGAGTTAGTATCTATGGGAAGTTGCAATTTGGTGCGGGTCCAAATAAAAACCCAGATGCACCAAGATGTGACTAACAGGGCTAGAATTGGGGATTTTTGACCAATGAATAGCTGAGATAATAAAACTGGTCTGTTGATTTTTAAGTGGTGTTTACATTAGTGTTAAGAATTAAGCGTTTTTGCCGCAGCTTACAAGATAATTAGAACTCGCAAAGCCAGCTCATGTGATTTATGTTTAAAGTAGAATACCATCATTTAATGTAATGTATATATACATTATATACAGGTCAGATGTGGAGTCCGACATAAATCACTGCAGTGTTTTGGGTCATGTGACCCCTTCATTGGACAGCGCACCTACCTCCAGACTGCAACCATGAGATGACATTACCTTTATTTATTTATTTGCTTAACGATGGTGCAACTTGTGTTTCTGAAATCAGCACCATGGTCCGGATTTTAAATCTGGATCTTAGGTTTGGGTCCGCCGGAGAACCAATCAATGCAAGTCAACGGTGGTGCGATGCAGCAAGCTAGTTATAAAGATAATTAGCTAGCTTGTTAATGTCAACCACATGTCTATGAGACGAATTCTGTTTTGGTTGATATTGCATTGTTCATTATGTGAAAGTTACATACCTTGTGTGTTTGTAGAAGTCTCAGTAGTTGCGGGGAGGTGCTGATTCCTCGGTAGCTGGTTGCTAATGATGTTAGCGCTGCTAGGTGGCTAGCGGCTAGCGGCTAATGAATTCCACAATGTCAGAGCAGTAAACGGACGAACAGCCCTCAAATAACCCGGAGTCAACTTGTGAGAGAGACCATAGTGAGCCGGCGAAGCTAAAAGATCAACCACTCCTTCATTAGAGCTGCTGTGCATCCTGTTAGCGACAGATAAACATCCCATCTGATGATTTGTCAAACAGCCCTCTCTCTCCCGCAGCCATCTTACTTTGACTCCTCCCACGTGACTCCTCTGACTCACAGCCACAGCGGCGGGTCCCGCTCCGACAGGGGTTTAAGGTGGGTCTAAGGGGGTCCCGCATAAACAGGTGGTCCAACTGGTTTATGATGTCCCGTTTAGGATGGTAAGATTACCGACAGTGAAGGGTTTAAGGTAGTCGTCCATGGCTTTAAAGACTCCTCCATCATTTAGGGTATAAGGTGGTCCTTCACTCTGAAGGGTTTATGGTGGTCCTCCACCACAAAGGGTTTAAGGTGGTTCTAAGGGTTTCAGGTGTGGTTCTGACGGTATTAGGTGAGTTTATGGTGGAGTTTAAGGTGGTCCTCCACCATAAAGGGCTTAAGGTGGTCCTTCTCTATAATGGGTTTAGGGTGGCCCAAAGAGTTTAAGGTGGTCCTGCAATATAGTGGTTTAAGGTGCTTCTAAGCATTTAAGGTGGTCCTCCATGATCAAGGCTTGAAGAGTGTCTTCAACTATAATGGGTTTAGGGCGGTCTTCCACTATGATGGGTTTAATGTGGTCATCCAACATGAACGGTTTAAGGTAAGGTAAGAATTATCGACTCCGCTCCCTCTGTAGATTTAAAGGAATCATTCTTAGCTAACATTAGAGAACATTCAAATTAAAAATAATTTCCTTGTCTTTGGAGGAAGTCGTTTGACAAAAGAAGGATCACGCTGCAGTTATGGGTGACGCAATTCACATTTTTTTTATGACTATTACTGATCTATTATCTATTGTAATAACTGTGTAACAAAGCATCAGCCAAGTGAAGGGAGAAGAGCGCAAAGAACAATTAATGACAGAAAAGGACATTTTCTAAACCATTTAATTTGGTCAGATTCTTCTTTTTATGAGAATAAACATAATCATTTTCATTTGGGTTTGTATGATATTTGGGAAAATATTACTTATATACTATAGTTGTTTTCTTTGATTTTGTATTATCAATATAAATTACATATGTTTTATATACTACAAATTTATACACCGATTCTCATATCAAATATAATCAACATATCCATCCATCTGTCTCTCTTTCTCTCTCTCTCTATCTCTCTCTCTCTCTCTCTCTCTCTCTCTCTCTCCCCCCCTCTCTCTCTTTCTCTCTCTCTCTCTCTCTCTCTCTCTCTCTCTCTCCATCCATCCATCCAACCCTTTCCAGGCGAAGATAAATCCCCGAGGGATGCATGACATTTGTTGTGGTTTCCCTCCATAGAGACCTTCATCACCAGGCACCAGTTCTCGCCCGAACCGAGCAGCAGCACCTCATGCAGGTCAACAAGGTTATTCGACTTATCGTCGGTGAAGGCGCAGGTAAGACACTAGGAGCAGGAGTGGGTCGAATGTTGAGGGATGGATAAAACAGGTGAGGTTAGAGTTCCAGGTAATCAGTGGCAGAGGCTGCTCAGGTGGCATCGGGGGCAGGAAGTGCATGAAGAGCGAGACGATGGAGGCAAAGGTGAAGTGAGACGTAACTTCATTCTGGATCAGTGGTTGAACATTAAGTGAGTAATTCATACTTGGTCTGTACATTTTTACGATGTTAGAGAACAGGATGTTTATGATCTATGTTAATACTGGATGTCTGGTTCATTTAATACAAACATTTATGAAGGTTTAATCACTTCTAAAGAGACAAGAAGAGACATTTTGCTTCTCATTTTCTTTGGTTTAATTTTGTTAAGGGTATTTTAAGAACTCCTTTAAGAAAATTAAAATGACAAACGGACAAAATTAAATATACTGATAATTAAAGTCAATCTGTCTATTTGATGTGTAACGGAACATCAGGATGTTCTTCATCAGATGTTTGAGCGACATACCGTCTAACTTTCAAGTTTTTCTCTCCTCTTTTCTTTTCATCCCTTTTTTTCTGTCCTCTTCGCCTCTGTTCTCCTCATCATCACTTTCATCATTCCCCTCGTTTTTTTGATACATTAATTCCCTGTATCTTCCCTTCATCACCATCTCACTTTTCATCGACTCAACTTTTGTCATCATCATTTCCCTGTCCCTTCTTCCTCATCATCATCATCATCTTCCTCTCAGCTGGAATGACTGGCTGGTTGATCCGGCTGAACATTTCTATTACATCTGGCTTCAGGTCATGATCGTCCCCATTTTCTACAACACAGTCATCATAATTCTGAGGTCAGAGTTCGTTCAACCAGCAATCATGAGATGGAACCTTTACTCATTCCGTGACCTTTGAACCCACTCTAATTGGTTTATGTTTCCCCAGGATGTGCTTCACTTCCATTGCCCTGAACTACCTGGCTGTGTGGCTCACACTGGACTACCTGTCAGACCTCATGTATATGATCGACATGATTATCACCACACACACAGGTAAACATTCATGAACAACCCACACAGGTAAACATTCATAAACAACCCACACACACACAGGTAAACATTCATGAACAACCCACACACACAGGTAAACATTCATGAACAACCCACACAGGTAAACATTCATAAACAACCCACACACACACAGGTAAACATTCATGAACAACCCACACACACAGGTAAACATTCATGAACAACCCACACACACAGGTAAACATTCATAAACAACCCACACAGGTAAACATTCATGAACAAACCACACAGGTAAACATTCATGAACAAACCACACACACACAGGTAAACATTCATGAACAACCAACACACAAAGGTAAACATTCATGAACAACCCACACAGGTAAACATTCATGAACAACCCACACACACACAGGTAAACATTCATGAACAACCCACACACACACAGGTAAACATTCATGAACAACCCACACACACACAGGTAAACATTCATGAACAACCCACACAGGTAAACATTCATGAACAACCCACACAGGTAAACATTCATGAACAAACCACACACACACAGGTAAACATTCATGAACAACCCACACAGGTAAACATTCATAAACAACCCACACACACAGGTAAACATTCATGAACAACCCACACAGGTAAACATTCATGAACAACCCACACAGGTAAACATTCATAAACAACCCACACAGGTGAACATTCATAAACAACCCACACCCACACAGGTAAACATTCATGAACAAACCACACAGGTAA
Organism: Lophius americanus; assembly: GCA_037951165.1. NCBI lineage: Eukaryota > Metazoa > Chordata > Actinopteri > Lophiiformes > Lophiidae > Lophius > Lophius americanus. Next base: position 81,216 of record JBBDHG010000053.1, on the reverse strand, counting down.
ACATTCATAAACAACCCACACACACATAGGTAAACATTCATAAACAACCCACACAGGTGAACATTCATAAACAACCCACACCCACACAGGTAAACATTCATGAACAAACCACACAGGTGAACATTCATAAACAACCCACACAGGTAAACATTCATGAACAAACCACACAGGTAAACATTCATGAACAAACCCACACAGGTAAACATTCATAAACAACCCACACAGGTAAACATTCATGAACAACCCACACAGGTGAACATTCATAAACAACCCAAACAGGTGAACATTCATAAACAACCCACACAGGTAAACATTCATGAACAACCCACACACACACAGGTAAATATTCATAAACAACCCACACACACACAGGTAAACATTCATGAACAAACCACACAGGTAAACATTCATGAACAAACCACACAGGTAAACATTCATTCATAAAAAATACTTCATAACACTTATTGTTAACGTAATAACTCAAAAATCCAGTTCAAGTCCAATCGGGGAGAATACTTGTTCAACGCAGGCGCTTGGCGGCTTTTCGTGGATATACCCTTGTATTTGGTTACAGCGTATTTCTAGTACCACCGCTGTAGGAGTCTTGTCGTATCCTTTCCAGGTTACTTGGATCAGGGCATCCTCATCAAAGATCTGGACCAGCTGCGGAGAAACTACCTGCACTCGAAGCGGTTCTTAAGGGAACTCGCTTCCCTGCTGCCCACCGATTTGCTCTACTGTGTCTTCGGCATCCAAACGCCACTGGTGAGGATCAACCGCCTCCTGCGCCTGCCGAGACTCAACGAGGCCCTGGATCGCATGGAGACCAGAACCTCCTACCCCAACACGTTCCGCATCTCCAAGCTCATGATCTACATCTTCGTGCTGATCCACTGGAACGCCTGCCTCTACTTCGCCCTCTCCAGCTACATCGGCTTCGGCAGCGACCGCTGGGTCTACCCCAACATCACCAGACCGGAGTTTGCCTCCATGCGGCGTCAGTACTTCTACTGCTTCTGGTTCTCTGCGCAGATCTTCACCACGGTGGGAGACACCCCACTACCGAAGAGGGAGGAGGAGTACTTGTTCATGATTGCGGACTTGCTCATTGCCGTGCTGGTGTTTGCATCAATCGTTGGGAATGTGGGGAACGTCATCACGAGCCTGAGGGACCGCGATAATGTCTTCTTTCCAAACCACGAGCTGGTGAGTCGGACCTTCATCTTACAGTGACTTTCCGGTACCATTTTAAGATAAGGCTACCTTTATGAAGGAGTTATAAACGGAATATAATTAGGCTATAATTTTTTTTCAATTTTTCCAATTTATCAATATGGGTCACTATTTGGCAATATCAAGTTAGCAGCACAGATAAGTGTGCTCACTATTTGGCAAGCATCATGTCTCTCATGCCCTTTATATCGGAAGAGTTATAGCAACTTATAAATAATTTACTTACTGTTTAATTAGTCAACTATGTACAAGAAATGTACAAATCCTTAATAAGGGGGGTCTTATTGTAAAGTGGCACCAACTTTCCTTCTAGAATATAATAAACTAAAGGAAATAAATGGAGGACGTCTCTGAGTTTTTGATGGACCGGATGGACCTTCGTCCTTTAGGTGAAGGCGTACTTGCGGAGCCATCACATCAGCAAGGAGCTTCGTCAGCGCATCGACAACTGGTACCAGCATCTTCACATCAACAAGAAGATCATGCGAGAGAATGAGATCCTCCAGCAGCTGCCTCTTCACCTGAGGACAGAGATCGCCGTCAGCGTTCACCTGCCCACGCTCTCCAAAGTCACCATCTTCCAGAGCTGTGAGAAAAGTCTGCTGGAGGAACTGGTGCTGAAACTAACACCTCAGGTCAGGTCAGGACTTAAATGCTGTTTATGCAAAAAAAAAAAGGGGTTGAGTCGGACCTTTTAAAGCTTTTTGGTCACATGACAACAAAGTTCTCGAGGTAAAATCCGATTATTTTGGAAACTGTAAATACTTTTCAAGTATGTGTATGTATTTTCAGCATAATAGCGATGTATGGATCGGTTGACAACCAAAACAAGAGTGGATTATCATGTTTGTACGCAGGGAATTTACACTATCAGCCGCTTTGAGGCATTTTCAGTAACAAAAATCATTGTTATAATATTGTGGTATGAAAGAGAAAAAAAAGGAAAAGATTCTATTTTAGTTCTTTCGTAATATTTAACTCTTTAATGCCCTGCTCAACTGTTTAGTCGAGCTCATTTTGAGTCAGAATTTCATATTGAAAAATGTTACCTGTATATAATGTGACCAAGTGGTAGCATGTATACGCTAAAGGGTAAGGGACCCAGGATGGAGCCCTGGGGAACACCAGAGGTCATAGTAGCCACCAAAGAGTAATGTCATGTTCCATAAATAAAAGGAGCAAAATAAGTTTCAAATAGTTTTCTAAAGTCATGCTTTACTGAAAAGTTGAGCTAGTTTAATCTAGAATCTAAAATTGATTATTTTTCCATGACGTACAAAATCTCAACATGAAATAATTTAAGAATTCAGATTTTTATTTTATTTTTTTTATTGTTTAAAAACAAACTCGACCAAATGATTTCTCATTTAAATAATACTTAGAGCATCTTTGAAGAGAAACAAATAAATATTACAAATAAAATAGAATATTTAAAAAAAATCAAATTTCCCATATTTTTTCTTTTTTCTTTGGTGATGACATTTAAGTTTTAATTACTTATAATTTTACATTTATGATGCACAACAGCAACTCACATGACCCCGGTTCATTAGGCAGGGGCTAAATGGAATATTCTTGTACAAACCATAATTGTTTACCTCATGTATTTTGGAAATACACTCAGCGCAGACTTACTTGAGGGTGAAACGTTTTTTGTGCTTTTCGTGGTTCTGCAGGTGTTCAGTCCAGGAGAGTACGTCTGCAGGAAAGGAGACATAGGTCACGAGATGTACATCATCAAAGAGGGGAAGCTTGCAGTCGTTGCAGACGATGGCGTCACGGAGTTTGCCGTGTTGAGTGAGGGGAACTTCTTTGGGGAAATAAGTATCCTCAACATCAAAGGTGAGGAAGAAACCTCTTTGGTTTTATCTAGTGCTTTTGGATTAGAGGGTCCATCAGATGAGGAGCGGTCAGAAGGCTGTGAGACCTTCTTTGGATTTTCTTAGTCTCAGCTCTCAAGATTTCAAAAGTTGTCTCAGGACACTTTGCAAAAAGCCGCGATCATACTCTTCATTTGACGGAAAACCCACGCCTCCCTTGTAAGCGAGGACTTAGTGACCCCGGCAATTTCCTGACTTGTCATTCCTAAACTGACCTGCCTGACCCTTAACTTTGTCCGAGTTACAGAATGTTCATGGGATGGTCCCGTACGGATGGAGCTAATTAAAGGGAATTGTTATTTAGCCCAGAATGCTAATGAGGCTAACGTAGCTGTAGAGAATGAGAGGTTTATGTGTATGACAGGACAGTGGGGTCTTTCTCTGGGGGGGTCTCTATGTTCTCCTCATGTCTACATGGTCTCCCTCCGCGTACTCGGGCTTCCGGTCAATGGTTGTTCGTCTCCATGTGTCGGCCTTGGAATGAACTGACTTCTGTCATAGGGTCTAGCCCCTCCCCCTCCCCCTATAACCTAGAACAGAAGGATGAATAGTTGTGCAGTGTTGTTGTGGTGTCTTATAGTTTGTATTAGTTTTAGATGATCCGTGTGAATTTCCACGACGCGTTGCGTCACACAAGGTTTAATTCTTGAACCACTAGGATTCAAAGTCTGACTTTTTTGTTTCCGGTTATTTTACTCAATCTGTGAATCACAAATAATCAAAATGAGACTTTTTGGTTCTTTCTTTCATAAGTTGGACCCGTCACATTATTAATTGTTCTCTTCTCTTTACTCTCTCAAGCAATGCAGAAACACATGTATTGTTAAATAAGACACAAATAATCCCTTATATCCTCTTTTTTTTATTTTATAAATTGAAAAGCTGTGAAAATGTAAAGCTTTAAATTATATATATATATATTTAATATCACTGTAATAACATTGTAATAACACTCGTTCTCATTATTTTTTTATCAGACCAACCTTTTAAAGAAATCTCATCCTGTTTTCTTTTAGGGAACAAATCCGGCAACCGGCGCACTGCCAACATCCGGAGCATCGGCCATTCTGACCTGTTCAGCTTGTCTAAAGAGGACCTGATGGAGGTTCTGTCCGAGTTCCCTGTAGCCAAACGTCACCTGGAGGAGAAAGGCAGGCAGATCCTGACTAAAATGGGCATGTTGGTGGACAGCGGTGAGGGACAGGAAGAAGAGGTGGAGAAAGTCGAAATCAGGATAAAAAAGCTGGAGAGCAAGTTGGAAGCCCTGCAAACAAAGCTAGCTCGATTTATGATGGAATTAGAGTCCAGCAACCGCAAGATGCAGGCCAGGGTGGAGCGGCTGGAGTGGGAGGTGGCAGAACTGGGTTCTAACCTGCTAGAAGATGGAGAAGAGGGAAAAAGAACACAGGGAAGAGGTGAATGTGTAGGAGGGGAGGTCGGATGGGAACGAGAGGAGGCGGAGGGAGAAGAAGAGGAGGGCTCGGATTCAAAGGTGGAGAAGCCGGAGCAGGGAGAAGATGGTGTGACCAAAGAAGGGGATGGAGAGAGCACTAAAAGTACAAAAGAGGACGGGGAAAGGATGGCAGAGGGAGATAAGTCTGGGATAGACCCGGACCATCAGGAAAATCACAAAGCAGGTGATGGAAAGAAGAACAGGGAGACGATAGATGACAGACCTGGGAAAGGAGATGGAGCTGAGATTGAGCCCGAAGATGAGAGAGAAGGAGAAAGTGGAGGGAGAGATGAGGGGAGGGAAATTGAAGAAGAGGAAGAGGAAATAGAGGAAGAAGAGGAGAGAGATGGGAAGAATGTAGAATGACAGAAAAAAGGAATGAAAAAATATGGATTAAAGAATATGAATTAAGGTCAATGAGAAACTGTTATAATAACTGTTATAACTGATTTGTCTGCTGCCTTCGACACAGTTGACCCTGGAATACTCCTACACCGCCTACATCACACCACTGGACTCACTGCCACCGCCCTAAACTGGTTTCAATCCTACTTCACCGACAGAAAAGAATACATTTCCCTTGGTAGTTCCAGGTCCCGGACACACACCGTCACCTGTGGTGTTCCCCAGGGATCAGTCCTGGGCCCCATTCTCTTCATACTATACATGCTCCCCCTTGGCCGTGTCATCAGTCGATATGGACTCTCATTCCACTGCTACGCTGATGACACGCAAATCCTGTTCTTCATTCCCTTCATTGGCTTCCCATCTCCACCAGGATTGATTATAAGATCTCTCTCCTCACTCACCAGTGTATCCATGGTAACGCACCCCCCTACCTGAAAGAACTACTCACCCCACTGACCTCGACACGATCCCTCCGTTCTACCCACTCATACCGCCTCCTCCTTCCCCGGACTAAGTTCAGCATCATGGGTGATCGGGCCTTCTGTTCTGCTACCCCACATCTGTGGAATGTCCCCCATGACCATCTGAGGGCTCCACAGATGACTGAGACATTTAAAAAAGGACTTAAAACTTTCCTTTTATAGCAGAACCTATAACTTTTTTTTAACATTGCTGCTTTTTGGTCATGTTTTTATACAGTTATTATTAGATTTTTATTGATGCTTTTATCTGCTTTTACTTTGCAGCACTTTGAGATTTGATCCAAATGTAAAGTGCGTTATAAATTACATGGATTATTATTATTATTATTATTACATCTCATTGACGCAATTTCTGCAATACAGCTTTCTACCACTAGGTGGAAGCCCTGTATCTCCACATTTAGATGCATGTGTATCACTCAAAACACGTTGTATGAAGTGTGAGTGTGGAGCTCATTCAGTTTCAATAACTTACTGGATTACATTCTAGGACATTATAGTTATAACTAAAGGATTTTAATTTATATTTGTTAAATGTCTAAAGAAAATGCAATGAAATCACTTGTTACATATTTGTGATTGTTTACTCTCACTCAGCTTTTTGGTGTTTTTCAACAGCAATTTTTAAATGTGTTAAATGTGTTTGAAGAATTTGCTGAAGTGTTATTTGCAAAATAATTGCTAAATAATTTAACTTATTCCTCCTGTATTTTTTTTAATGTTATAACTCCTCAAATACTTTGTTAAGATTAAATCCGGTAACATTGTGAATTATTTTCCTGCTTTATATGACTTCATACAGATTACAGCTGAAATCCTCAGTTCTATTTTATGTCCAGGGGGTTAAAAAGAACAACATTTTATTTTCAAGAAGTTTATATGGAAAATGAAAAAAATCCCACTGGTGTTTTCATTCAATATTAAAACGATTTCCTTGAAACATTTATGGGTACAATCTGTGATCCAGAGTTTATAAATAAAGAAATAGAGATATTTCTGTCTTAACTTGCTTTTGGTGTTATGGAGTTATCTACCACTGGAATGATCTGATAATTAAACACTATCGGAAAGCTTTTTTTTCTGTTTGATGCATAATTCTACTTTTGATAATACATTTTTGTAATTATACTTATGTAAATGTGTGTTGTTCGTCTCTAAAAACTTCTTTCATTACTCTAGGTTGCACAAATTACTTTTTACCTCCTTTGCTTTTACATTTAATAATACGCGTTATTAACTATACCCCATAAAATTTGCATGCTGGACTTCTCCTAATACTTAATTAACTACTTGCACAAAATGCTTTTCACGTCCAACACAATAACTCCTCTACAACAGCGCACCTGTAATCACCAGAATAAAAAAAAATAACCGACTGTCCCTTTAATGACGCAAAGTCGACGCACTTCCCGGAAGTGCAGCGGGGACACAGGCCCCATCGATCTAATACAACTGCACATAGAATCATTTACCTGTAATAAAGCTCTGTTGTAAGTCATGTTCATGGAGAACTGCCCTGAACACATATGGAGTGTCTAGAGGAAAAGCCGATCATCTACACTATGGAAAACAAGCCGATTGTGACTTGTGAGTGTTTATCAAAATAAGACGTTTGTCTTAATTTTTTTGGTCTTGACAGTTAGCAGTTAGCAGCATTAGCTTCTCCTAGCTGAGCTAGCCGGTTGCCTTTATGTTAACAAGTATGGGGACGCAGAGTGTCTGTGAGGATTGGTGGCTTACTTTTAACTTCTTATGGTGATAATATTTCATATTTAATATTGCCCTCGCTAAATGTTGACATGGAAAGCAGTATAAGTCTCAGGTAGCTAGCAGCTATATTAATTAGCAGGCCGAGCTAAAGTCATAACGTCACGGCAAGTTGCTTCAGTTTTGCAAAAGATATCAGCTTGTTCCCTGCTGGACAGACAGGTTTAACTCGGATCTCATCTCATATAGTAGTCGCCACCTCATGTGCAGAACTCATCCGGGTCAATGTGCCTTTCATAAATCCCTAGGAATCTAGTTTAAGCTTCCTGAAGGAGGTTATTTTAGGAGCCGACTCTGGTAACGTTAGTGCTTGCCAGCTCCAGCTCCCTTTTTAGCACAGAGTAACCCAAAGGTACCCTATAGTAAGTTTAAAAGTAACTATACAGGTTATTCACGGTTTTAGGTAATTGCCTCATGTACAAAAGAAAGGACGCGTCTTATCAACCAAACTGCCATGACACATAAGATATTATGTGGAACAGAGGTAGATGCATATACAGTGGGTTTGATGCACACACTATGACACTGTAGGGTTTCTAGCATAACAAGCCTCTTTAACACAATTTGCACAATGACGGAATGTAGAATAATCTTAACTGTATATCAGGTTTTGGTAAATAGAAGACAATGATATCATTTTGTTATCAATAGGGGAGATATCTTAAATTAATTAAATTCTATGCAGGACAGAAAAAGTCGAAGTGTAGCTCATCATAGTCACCACTATTACAATCTTTACACACAAGATACAACATCCTTCTATACTTGCAATTTTCTGCACCCTCTGATTTTATTGGCATCCCCAACATTACGCTCATTTAGCAAGAGTTAGTCACATGGTTACAGGGATTAAACTGGTGTTTCCTTTGTTGGATTTTTTTTCTTCCGTATTTGGTTGTTAATGTGAATGTTCAAATGTGTGTTGGAGCGTTATGTCCCTTTTGTCACATTGTTGATTCCACATTCAAGTTATTCATTTAAAATATTGACATATAATTCAATAGCTGTATTATATCCCTCACATTGATACTCCAAAACCCGTGATGCTTTGGATCTGTCCTGGTTTTATTCAGGGGGCAGCAAGGCTGATTGATTTACTGTGCAAACAGATTGTCATTGCAGGAAAATGGCCCAACTTCTTCACTGCTGCTGAACGGCTGGTGCAAGATAGCTGATATTTGCCTTGCTGTATGTTTAAGGGTGGATTTAACACTGGGTAAATGTTGTAGAAATAGAGGCCGTCTGAGCTCTCAGGGTAGTAATAAAAAAGACTTTGTCCTGCAAATGTCTGTTTATCACACAGCTCCCATGAATGATCATTTCTGAAATGGGGTGCTTGTTGTGATGATTTTTTTATCTTTGATGGGCAACTGGAGATTCTATCAGTCATATTAGAGATGAGGGCCTGGTCCATATGACTGGTGTTGGTGCGGAGTGTGACCTCAAAAGTGGATCTGGGCATAATTGAAGACATTTTGGAGAGAAGACTGGTGACTGACTTTTAGTCACTATGAGTTGTAAATCTGACTTCTCTGAGTGAGCATTGATGCGTAGTGAAGTACTGGGAATGTTTTCTTTTTGCTACTTTAAACATAGAATATGTGTAATGATCCATAACTACAGTAAAATCATTTATCAACTATATTATCGTGAGGGCCCCCTGTTGAAGGGGCCGAACCAGAACCCAGAGGAGGGATTACATATCTCATCCAGCCTGGGAACACCTCTGGATACCTCAGGAGGAGCTGGAAACTATTACTGGATCAATGGATGCAAAAGCTAAACCATCTTAAGCTACTACCACCATGATCAGAGAAAGAAAAATGAGTAACTGGATTTATAGGTGGATGGAGTATTGGAAACCTGTGATGTGTGGAGCTGTAGCAGTTACAGAGGTACTGTATCTACAGAGGTACAGAGGAGCTGACGACCCACACACGAGAGTAAAGAGTGTTTGAAGCTGGGTTAAGATAGGAGTTGACGATCTGTTTGCAGCAGCATGGTTTCATGCCAAGAAAAAGCGCTACTGGTGAGATGTTTGCTTTGAAAGTGCTGATGGAGAAGTGTTGAGAAAGGTGTGAAGTGTCGTTGTGGATTTAGAGAAAGCGTACGACAGAGTGCCTGTGCCAAAGAAATGACTGTGGATTGGATTACTTGTATTTATGTCAAGCAGTATTAGATTAACTGATGTGTGAATTTTTCGGTACATGGCATGTGAACAGCATGTTACCTTGGAAAAACATCAAATGTTTGTGTTTCCAGTAGAGGTGGTGCACACACAATGGTCGCAAGGCGTCTTTGAATTATGGCCCAGAGTTGAGCTGGCTGTGAAACTAGAAGCTCTTCATATTGCAGCAAATACAGTATGTCGTGCTTGCAGGGCTGCACAATTTTGAAAAAACTGACATTGCAATACTTCATTCATATACAGATGTGTAGCTAAACATTCCTTTTGATACTTCATATAGATGTCCTCTTCCAGCAAATCAGATCTCTGCTTCAGCAGCCACAGAGCGCAAACATGGTTACCCTTGTTCTAAGTGTTTTCTAATGACCCTGACATATTTTGTCATGGTACTAACTTTGTGAGAATGTACTATATCTAAAAGTCCTTAGTGCCATGAGTGACAAACCCTTTTGTCGTATCCCTGAGACGGAGACAGAAATCCTAACTGCTTTCTGGCAGGTGAGCTTTAAATAAGTTGTGCGTTTGTTAGCTGTCCCTAACTCTGTGCACTCGGATACATATATGAGGAGATGCCAGTGTGTCCAGACACGGCTCTGATGATGGAGGCTGTTGTTTGCTGTGCAGATTGTTAAGCCATCAGGGACAAACGTCTCTACATGATGTAAATGTAGTGGCTTGAGTTGAGCTAGCTTGAAGCGCTTCATAACGCAGCAAACACATAATGCATCTACAGCTGCATGATGATGGAAAAGCTGACATTGCAATATATTTATAGGAGTAGGATCGTTTTAAGTAGATACATTCATGTTTAGATGTGCAGTTATTCAATATTTCATTTTTTTTTTTGTACTTCATGAATCTGTTCTCTTGTAATAAAACAAATCCCTTTCTTTAAAAAAAAAAAGAAAAAAGAAAAAGTCAGATGATGAGCAGTCAGGGGTTCCAAGTTATAAAGACAAAAATAAGTTTCCACCAAATTTGAAATGAAGAGACTCTTTGTTTTGGAACGAGATAAGAAGTAATTCTTAAAACTCTGACCTCCATTAACGCTGGAACAAGTTGACTCATTTGAGGCAGCACAACATGTTCAGTGTATCCACAGGGCGGGTGAACAAGGGAGGGAGAGAGAGAGCAAATAAAGAGGTAGAGAGTTCTGCAGGACCTTCTCTCCTGCTAGGGACGTAAAATACATAAAAACCTGAACCTGTTTCACAATCCCATAATTCCTTCCTGGCTCACACATTGTTTTAGAACTTTGTTGTTTTGAGTCTGAAATCTGTATTTTGAACATAAAGGTTAATATAATTCTTCAGTCAGGTAGACTGAACTGCCTCATCTCTGAATTGTTCTTGTTTTAGGCTATTTAAACACTTAATTATTAATCCTTTTTTTTTAACGCTCTTTTATCCTGGTAGTTTTTACCTATTTATCGATCCGTTTCCGTTTTCTTCTGTTATTTTAATAGTGTGTGAGTGGCTGAGTGGATTATATTTCCTTAGTAAATAAATAAGAATATTTAATGAACTATATCTGATAAACAACGTATCTGTCTGTTTTTCACTCTCTATTAGTTTTTTAAAACTTAAAGTATCCTTTATGCCTCTTCATGCCAAAGTCGTCCAATAAGTGTGATTTAGAGAAACATCAAAAAAGAGGAGATTGTATCTTTAGCCCGCGGTTCCTTTCATGAGGCCGTCAGAATGGGTGGATATCAAGTTTCCATTTTCCCTGTGAGCTGCGTGAACCCTTTAATCCTGTGTAATTCTTTAAGTGCTCTTTGTGCCGGTCCTTTTCTCACAGGTGCTGGAGACCAGAGCTTGTTTACGTCTCTTTATACCTCACTGGCCCAACAGCTTCCCAGGGAGCCGATGGAATGGAGGAGGTGAGTATCAAACTAAACGCTATTAGAACGGTTTGACTTTTCAGTTTGTATTATTGCCACTCTGTCAGAGGTGGTTTAGCTGATTTTAGAGGATTTATGGTCTCTTCAGAGGTTTCTGCTCGCCGCTTCGTACCGTCGGTCGATGTGTTTTTGATACGTTTGGGCCCACATTTATCATCATCACACCATCCGCCATACTTATTTATACCTTTTTGATGATATACTCGGCTGTAAGGAAGGTTTGACAGTCCAGGCTGATATAACACACTTCTGTTTAATGGTGCTTTCTGTGACGACTGGGTGGAAACCGAGCAGGAGATAACTCAGTTTGGACTTTATTCGCTGACGGTCATAGAAAGTCAAGCGTCTGCGTTGTCTGTGTGTATTATTACACACAGTGTGTTTTATGTCTGCATTGTTTTTCCACTCAAGGTAATCGATTGATTTGTGACGATGAAGGATGTCAGTGTTGATGTGCGGCATACTCAACATTTTGATGTCTTTATAAAGACGTTATTGACTCCGGTCCAGACAGAATGATCTGGATGTCGTTTGTCACCTTTTGTCGCGTTACGTCTGGAGAGGGGGATGAATGTTTAATGAGCGCCACCCACCTGAGGGGTTCTGGTGCTGACAGGCGAAGATGTAATGTTATAGAATCAGATGAATATTTTACATCCCCTTTCTTGAACATGTTGCAGTAAAGTTTTAGCGGAACTTTATTCGTCCCTGGAGGAGCAATTGATGGTGCAGCAGCAATAACACATAACGGCTACCAGACAGTTAAACACAGCAACGCAGCAATAAATATAAACAGGAGAAAGTGCCGTGTGTTAAAGATATAGCTGCTAAAATCAAATAGATAGGATAAAACGTTTTTAAAATCTCACAAGGAATTGAAGCAGAAATTGCATAATGTACTTTTGGAAGGGGATCATTAAACCAGGGTTATAGTTATTACAAAAAAGAGAAAAAGAGAAAGTTAAGTTCTTCCTGAAAGTGAGATTGAGAACATTTTCAAAGGAAGAAAATCTGTGGGTCCAGTTCAGATTGAGGAGTCTGTCTTCAAGTTTGACTATTATGAGGTGGGATTTAAAGTTAATGTCCATGAACAAATGTATGAACACGTTAGTGTTCGTGGTAACTGTCATATTATTGAATCTGTAAAGCTCTCCTTTGTTTCCCCTGCAGGACGTACGGCCGCGCCCCAAAAATGATCCACCTTGAAGCCAATTTTGTCCAGTTTAAAGAAGAGCTCCTCCCCAAAGAGGGCAACAAGGCTCTCCTCACCTTCCCCTTCCTCCACATCTACTGGACTGACTGCTGTGTAAGACTTACACACACACACACACACACACACACACACACACACACACACACACACACACGCACACACTCATTATTACATTATCAGTATCAGGCTTTACTGAGATATCTTTTCAGCTTTCTTTTAAAAAAGAACTATAAAATGAAAAACAATCATTCTTCTTCTTTGTATGGAGCGCTGTGATTGGCTGTTAAACAGGAGACTGTAATGTCACCCGTAATAAGACTCGTTGCATGTCGTTGTGGTCAAAGAAGCTGTGAGCCAGGAAAATATGGCGCAGTGAGCCTATAAATAAATAAATAAAGAGTTTTGTGGTCGGTGTCATCACGTTTTCTGACACTTTAAATATGGAGACTGTGAGGACGCTTTCATTTTGTCATCAGTTCTATTTCTTTACGTAGAGTGGACAAAACAACGTAAAACTGAAAGTTTTGTTATCCCTGTGTTGCGGGATATTTGTCTGATGGTCCATCCTTAACAATAAATGATTCCTTGTGGCCATGCCAGTTTCAAACTCCTGATGTGAGACAAGATATGAGTTAAGATACTCGTGACACGTGGAAAAAATGGGAAGAAGGTGAAAAGGATATGCTCTCACCTGTGTCTGCGTGTTTATGCACATGGCCTGCAGTCAGCAGCCTGAACCCTTCTTGGCATCTGCAGTGCGAGAGAGATTAGGAAAAACAAGGAGGGAAGCAGGAACCTGCTGCTGCTGACTGAGCAGCTGCCTAGTTTAAGGAAATGCTGTCATCAGCGTGTGACTCCTGACATCACCTCAGGATTATGCCTGCAGTGAGGGCGTAAGGAGGCTGGAAGAAAAAACAACAAATGAATTTGTTATAATGATCGTGAGACTTTCTCTTTGTCCCCGCAACACCGTCTATTGACGGGAACTTGTAAGGTTTTGTTCCGACTGGAAATTGTCTGACCATCTCAGACTGTTTGCAGCTATTATTAAATGTTCACTACTTCACACACACACACACACACGGTGTTTATTCAGCATCTTCACAGAAGAAAGGGGTCAAATGAGCTGAAATGTATGCGAAACGCAGCAGGTTATATTAGATTGTCCGGTTTCATCACATTGCTACACGCTTTTACAACCCATGATGTCACTGCAGGAATGTACTCCTTCAGAAAGGGGATATGTTGTAAAGGGAGATTGGGGAAGTGTCAGTGTGTTTGTGTCCTCTTGACAGAATTATAGGGCTGCGGCTCAGGTGCAGAGAACCGCCGTTAATGTTCCCGCCCCACCCTTTCACAAGCACCAGATTTTTTGGTGCTTTAATCGCCACGAGTTCAGAAATACCACCAGAGCAATGTAAATAAATATATATTACTACAAGTAATGGGGAGAATGTTGTTTTTTTTATTTTGGGGGTGGACTGTCCCTTTAAGAGAAATACTCAAAGGCATTCAGTGTCATTTTAAACACCTGTTTAAATTGAACTGATAATGATTCAAAACAAATAATAACTTGACAACTTTCAGGTGAATGTGCGACGTAAAGGCTTCAGAGACCTTTCCTGACAGCAGACACTGTTGCAGAAGAACCGACTGAATATAATAAATAACTCCTGTCCTTGAATCTAGAGTAATAAAGACGACTACATTCAGCAGATTATTAGGAATAGTTGTCAACAAAGGCAAACTTTCGGCCCCACATTCCATTCATAGTTTCCGTACTCTGATATTTTGTCAAGAAGAAACTTCCTCACTGAGTAGAGGTGCAGTTTTCCTCCAAAGAATGCTGACATGGCAGTTTGTATCATTTTCATTTTCAATCGTAGTGTGGTGCATCCGGAGTAAATAAACACGTTTGTGATTCTGCAGGATACAGAGACGTATAAGGGCTCGGTGAAGGAGGACATGCTGCGATGGCAGAACAACCTGCGGTCTCACAGCTCACCAGACTGGGTCATCATCGTCGTGGAGACCAACGATAACAAGAAGAAGAACAAGACCAACATCCTGCCTCGGTCGTCCATCGTGGACAAGATCCGCAGCGATTTCTGCAACAAGCAGAATGACAGGTGAGAGCCGTCCTCGGCAGGAACGGATGTGAAGACGGGACTGCTGACACAGCGTTTCTGTTAGTGCAGGAATAGTGTTTTCTCTAAGAGAGTATAACTGCTTTTGGGATGATTTTTACAACTTTGCAGAGTTTTTTTACATGCTTAAAAACTGCTAAAACCACTAACACATAGAACTTGTTGCCCTTGATTGCAGGTGTGTGGTCCTATCAGATCCTCTGAAGGACTCGTCGCGATCTCAGGATTCCTGGAATTCCTTGTTGCTGAAGCTGCGAACGCTCCTCCTCATGTCCTTCACCAAGAACCTGGGCCGCTTTGAGGACGACATGCGAACGCTCCGAGAGAAACGCACGCAACCAGGATGGAGTTTCTGTGAATACTTCATGGTCCAGGTACCGAGAGAAAGCCCCACTGACACGTGGATCTTGATGTTGTATTTGGATCGTCTGCAGGGGCAGAGAGATCCTGAAAGATCTGCATGATCCGTCATTTTAACAAAGGTTGTTTAGATCTTGTTTGCAGTAGCGTCTCATATATGAACGATTGTGTCGTTGTGCAGGAGGAGCTGGCCTTTGTTTTTGAGATGCTGCAGCAGTTTGAAGATGCTTTGGTCCAGTATGACGAACTAGACGCTCTTTTCACTCAATATGTCCTCAACTTTGGAGCTGGAGGTTTGTGAACCACCTCCTGTTTCCAGTTTGGTTCCAACATGCCAGCCCCCTCTAGCAAAATATCTCGTTTTTGTTTCCAGGACGGCTTTTTGTCTGACCCAGCCTCTTCCCATCCACAGATACGGCGAACTGGCTCGGCTCCTTCTGCGCCCCGGTGCGCAGCTGGAGCGGCCTGCTGCTTCGGCGGCCCATCGACATGGAGAAGAGGGACGGGATCCAGCGCGGGGAGGCCAGCCTGTTGGATTTGAGGAGCTACCTGTTCTCACGCCAGTGCACCTTACTCATCTTCCTCCAGAGGCCCTGGGAGGTGACGCAGAGAGCCCTGGAGCTGCTGCACAACTGCGTCCAGGAGCTGCGCCTGTTGGAGGTGAACCTGCCGTAGTGTGACTGTGACATTTGTTCAATGACATTCACAAATATTCCTGTTCTATTCATTTATAGAAAAAGGAAAATTCAATCGGATATTTTCTCGGTGTTGTTCAGGTGTCTGTGCTGGAGGGAGCGCTTGACTGCTGGGTGTTTCTCAGCTGCTTGGAGGTTCTCCACAGGATCGAAGGCTGCTGTGATCAGGCCCAGTTGGCTGCAAACTGCTCCCATACTGTCGGACTCTGGGCGTACGCCACTGACAAGGTAACGAAAACATCTGCATTCTGGGAGCTTTGGCTCCGATCACTGGACAGATCACTTTTGTCCTGCGTGGAGGCCATCAGTGTCCTTGGAGACACATCTTCTACTCCCTCATTAATAATCTAAATGTTTCTTTCCTGTCTGCCTCCAGCTGAAGTCTTTGGGGGAACTCTGTGGCCTTATATCAGAAAAGGGACCCACGTCTGAGGACCTGAACAGGACTGTGGATCTGCTGGCTGGACTGGGGGATGAGAGGCCTGAGACGGGTTAGTTTTCACACCCAACACGTGGATTTTGAAGACATTTTTTGACATGCCCGCAGCTTCAGTCTGCAGTAGATTCCAAAACAGCTTTTATCTCCAGACATGAAGTCAAGCCTCTTGAGGTTTAACGGTGATATAAGTTGTTTTCCTTTCCCTGAATGAATGCTGAGTTTCTTCACGCAGCCACGTTCACTGGAAGTGTTTAAAGAAGCCAGACTCTTCTTTCAATGTATGTTTTAGCCTTTTCTGAGTTTCTGTCTGTCGGCCCCCTCAGCCAACAGTTTGCAGAGCCCCTACAAAAAGCTAAAAGAAGCCCTGTCGTCCGTGGAAGCTTTTGAGAGGCACTACCTTGTAAGTCCGTTTCCTGCCTCCTCTGGTTGTTATATTTCAGACTTTGCCAAAACAACAATCAAATAAATTTCTTCCCTTTTTGTCCACAACTTTCCCGGCCCCCTCCTTCATCAGGAACTCTCCCACGCTGCTTTGGAGATGTACCGAGCAATTGGCCGGCTCAGGTCTGCCAGGCTCGTGGGGAAAAGCCTGGCTGAGTTCTACATGTAAGGAAACCCGCTGGTTCTGTCTAGATGTCTCAAAACTGTCTTTGTCTTTCCTGCAGAGCCTCAGAATAATGTTTTCATTTATTTTGACTCGTTAGGCCCCTCCTCTAGAACCAGTCACTGCTCTGTAAACAGCCGCGCCCTCCTATAGTGAGGTATCATCATTTAATGCGCTTTAAAAGAGTTATAATTTAGTGTTAAGCCAGAAAATTTGCAGTTGAAGGACGCTTTAACTCAATTATGTAAGATCAAATGCTAGAGGATGCTTATACAGCGGGATCTAATTCATTTATTTGGGTCTTAATAACAGTGATTGAGTCTACACAACAGACACATTCTGTCGGTAATGTTTGTTTCTGTAATGATTTAACAGAGTGATGTATTTGTGTGCGTTCATCAGGAGGAAGGGAGACCCTGAGCGGGCGGAAACCTTCCTACAAGAAGCTCTGAAGTCTTACGTATCGGAGGGATGGAGCCTCCCGGTCACTCACACCAGGAAGCAGATCGCCCAGTGTCAGAAACTGCTGGGCCGAACCGATGAGTATCCTTCAGATATGAGTCAAACGGATCATCTCACTGATGAGGCTCAAGCTTCACAAAGTAAACCCGATGAAGGTCGTGCACCAGTTCTCTGTAGTGTTTTTTTTCCTTTACAAGACGCCACAGCTACTTGCAGACCAGTGCCTTGTTGGCCGGTGATCTAAACCTGACGCTGGAGGAGAGGAAGCACTTTTGTCAAGAAATTCTGACCTTTGCTGGTAAACCTGGAGAGAAGTGTGAGTGGTTGTGCTGATGTCAGTCTGAAATGTTCAGAGCTGTCTTTAAACCTCTCATTTTTATTTATTTTTTCTCCTCAAACCTCCCTTTTCTGTTTCTACGTAAGTTGAGGGTGCAGGTTTATCACTGCTTACTGGAATAATTCCCTTTTGGTCTCGGTCTGTCATAACTTCCAGTTCATATTTGATAACCTGTCATTCATTTTAGACGCTCGGGTTAGATAATTGCATGGATTAAAAACCGATCATATTGTAAATCCTATGTTTTATTACCTTTAGTAAGTGGTGACATCACAGAGCAGTGATTATGCGGATTAGATTGATCTCCTTTTTGCACTTTTTACCAAGAAGAATTTGTTCCTGAGCTGAAAACAGCCTCAGTCTGGTGGTTGAAGTATTTCCCTTTCCTCCTCCGCAGCAAACAAAGCGACTCTCAGCATGGATGTTTTCACTCAGCTCAGCCGACTCCAGTTCCGTCCAGGCACGGCTTCAGTGCACTCCGGCGCCGTCCTCCAGGTGGAGCTCACTCTGCGGTGTCTGATGCCCGTATCGGTGCACATCCAGCAGCTAGCTGCTAGCATCCACTTTGACCTGGAGCGCGTAGGGACGAACGGAAGGTCGAAGGGAGTTCAGAGACAAACGAACCCAGGGATTGTTGAGTTTCACAGTGGAAGCTCATCAACGGGCGCCCCGGCCTCCTCCCCCGGCCCCTCTTTAGAGCTGGATGAGATCCAGGACCGGAGTCCTACGGACAATTCCCTTAATCTGACGGGAGTAATGTGTAAAAACCCTCACCTGCTCATTCGTCGCCATGACAGCAGCTCGCCGCCAGACACGCCTAACTGTTTCAGCCCTCCTCCTGCCGTAACGATGAAGGAAGGAGATCAGATGCTGAAAGTCCAGGATGTAACGTTAGAGCCCGGGAATAACTGCATCACCTTCACGGCACCGGTGAGAGACGCAGCGCTGCTGCTAGGCAGGAAAATCACAATAAAGTTCCCCTGTGTCTCATCCTGCGTTCATCTGTTTCATCAAGCATCCTTTGCTCTGCCGCTCTTGTTTATCTGTGTGCAGAGTGGACAACCGGGTACGTACACGCTGCGTCAGCTCTATGCCACCGTGGGTCAGGTGCAGTTCGTGCTTCCTCACATCTATCCCTCCGTCCAGTATGAAGTCTATTCTCAGGAGCCCCAGCTCACCGTGGAACCTCTCTCAGGTCTGACTCCTCACATGACTGCTGACAGGAATGCTTTACGTTGAAGTATTGGAAGTGTCAGAATTTTACATTTAAATGCTTCAGCTGAAACTCCGGCACCCTGATTACACTGATAATTATTAGACTCTCTTAAAATGTGTTTGTATATCTGATTAGCATTAAGATAAGATCTATCAGACGTATTCTTGTGCGTGTTGCTCACAGTAGTTATGTGTGTGTGTGTTGCTCACAGTAGTTGTGTGTGTGTGTGTTTTCAGAGCCACTATTGGCCGGTCTGCCTCAGATAGTGAAGTTCACTCTCCTGACGGGTCACTACACTGTGAAGAAGGGTGACGCTCTACAGCTCAGCAACACCGACACCATGCCCATCCTGCCCTCCAGCAGCTGCAGCGCTCGCATCAGCAATCCTGCTGCCGGTCAGAGCAACACTTAATGACTTTGTTTAAATCCTCGTTCTAAGTACAGATGATTCAAACAGTCTCCATGGAATATCTTTGAAACCAGGGGACTTTATGAATTCAACCTGGAATAACTTATTTTTAAGTAGATGTTATTCCAGACAGTCCACGTTTCTGCAGGTCCTCCTTGTGTCCCGTGAAAACCGACCTCAACCAATTTATGCTCTGCCTATCAGCCATAACATTAAATCCACCTGCTTAACAATTTGTTGGCCCACTTTTTGCCTCCTGAGTTTGTGCTTGTAGCCTTTTCTCCCCATCTGCACAACAAACAAATGAGCCTTGGACGCCCATGACCCTGTTGTCTGCTCAGAAAAGATGTTAATTTACTGCCGAACATATCCTAGCCACTCACAGGTACCATTGTAACGGATCATCATGTTACCCTGACATATGGTGGTTGTAATGTTATGGCTGATCACTTTGTCCAGCCGTGAAGTTCTCATGGCTTCCTTGTTCGTCCCCTTCCTGTGTTCAGAGCTGGTAGGTGAGAGCATCCTGTCCATCCAGTCATCGGAGAAGGTCACCAGCATCAGTCTGCCCCCCACCCCTCCCTACCACACCCTGGAGTTCCAACTGGAGGTTCTGTGTATCATCCCATTCGGGACGGACCGGCCCGCCAACGAGAGACTGACCAACGGGGAGGTCCGACATCGACCACGAAGCTACAGTCACCCCGACACGCCCATGACCGCCATCGACCAGAGGGTGAGGCCCTCAAAGAAACTCACGCATGTGGAGATGAGATGTCACTCATGTGGGGGGAGCGTGGTCGGGGGGGAGAGGTGGACCGATAGTGGATGTTGAAAGGTCAATATGACAGTTTGGAGCAAGAAGAAGCCGATACACCATTAATCAGCCGTTGCTGACAGTATCAAATGGAAGGATTTCCTGTTCTTGACATACATTCTAGTATGTTGTTGTTTATTATTAGTGTATTTAATGGTTTTAGGCTCTAGAATATCGTAACAGGCATTATTCCACATTTTCTAATGTGATTCTGTAGAAATGAATCTTTAATCTCAGCACTGAAACGTTCAGTATAACTAACCGGACACATAGATCCGCGTGAACAGAACAGATATCTGTCATGTGACATTTGGAGAGTTGATGGTGAGGTCATGCTGGTGTCTGTCCTCAGATGTCTATCGACTGTCCGTGGTCCATCTACTCCACGCTGCTCGCTCTCACCTTCCACATCCCCTTCAAGACCAAACACTCGCTGCTTTCTGCCGGGAACCGGTGAGCCTCATTCACGCAATCCTTTTTCACAACGTAGAAAAAAAAAACAAGACGCCGATGTTTCAAGCTGTTCAATCGTCTCGGCCTTTTCTGTGATCTGACTCGAGACCTTTGACCCCACAGGAAGTACATCCAGGTGCGTGTGCAGAACGTGTCGGACACAAACTTCACGCTGGCCGACGTGAAGCTGGCGGAGAACCAGGAGGCGTCGCTGGAGCTGCAGTCACTCAACACTAAATCCCAACAGGTGAGCAGAAACCAGGTGGAGTCGGTTTTGACATGAGATGGAAATGATAGAGGAGTTTGTCACAATGACATCATTGTCATGATTAACTCATATTTCTGTGTGTGTGTGTGTGTGTGTGTGTGCAGCTTTTGTGCAGCAAACACAGCATGTTCTGTCTGTGGGAGGTGAGGTGGAAGGAGAACCTGCCCTCTTGTCTCCAGTGTGTTTTCTCCACCAACTTCTCTCCGCTCAGCCAGGACGTCTCTGCCTTCAAACCCTTCCATTACCAGTTCCAGCTGGAGCGAGTCACCGTGAGTCCACTTCAGTACCTGTTCTGATCCGTTCAGTTTCCCCTCACACTCATCTCAGCGCTCCGATTCCACTATGAGTAAACTCTGTGGGGTCTCTTTCAAGACGCTGTACAGCGTGCAAGCGGAGATCCTGCCCCCTGCTGGTGAGCAGTACTGCCGCTCTGGGTTCCTGTGCGGGCTGGAGGTGTGTATAACACGACTGACAGAACCTGCAGAGGGTGAGACGGCAGAGGAGAGCAAGACCGACACCGACGGCCCCAAAACCACCAAACTCATGTATGAAGGTATGTCAGCGGAAAGCCTTCACTTCTACGATCTACGAAAGATGACATCCCAGCTCTCCTATACTTTACAAAGTAAGCCTGAATCTGTGCACAATAAATGTAACTGTGTGTGTGTGTGTGTGTGCGCGTGTCCACAGTGGCCGACAGCAGCAGTAACTGGGCGGTGTGTGGGAAGAGCTCAGGGTTGGTGGTGATGCCACTGGTGGCCAACGCCACCCATAAGGTGCAGATCGAGGTGATGCCTCTGTTTGCAGGACACCTGCCCTTCCCCAAAATCAAGGTGCTGAGGTACCTTCCTCACACAGCCGCCGTCTCCATCCAGCCAGACCCCGGTAAGACCGCCGCCCCCCTCATTATTCACGCCTTTACTGCACCACGTAAAGAACAGAAGGGCGTTTTTAAATGTTGTGTTACGTAACAGAAACCCGTCACTCAGCTGATGGAACGTCTGTTTGACTGATTTAAACCGAATAAGAAAGAATTCTCTGGATTTTAAACACAATAAATAAACTAAACTTTTCCCGTCATGATAACAAATACTTTGTTTTTCATTGTCGTTTCTTCAGACAGCTGCGTGGAGAACGACAGCCTGTCCCTGCTGGACAAGACGCTGGACGACCAAGCGGACACGGCGAGCATCCGCAGCCGGGGCAGCATCCACTCGGTGGGCAGCGGCGACCAGCAGCAGAAGGGCCTCGCCATGCCGCGTCTGGAGCCCTTCACCCCGGGACAGGTCTTCAACCACAGCAGCACGCGGCAGGTCCTGGTGCTGCCCGCCACCGACGACCACATCATGGAGGTCAACGCCACATGACCCCGGTGGCGAGATCAACTTCCCCCCTTCTTCTAGAACTTAAGCCGGGCCCTGGGCGGATTCTGTTGAGCTTGCGCTCCGATTGGGCGCACGAGTCCACGTCCAAACCCGCCGCAGGTTGCCGCAATGGACTCAAGCATGAAACCTTCGCATCACTGGAGACGTCACGGAGCGGACGCAGTGACGAGCCAATGACACCTGCTGATACGATTCAAATAAAGATTTTTCTTTGCCATACTTTGTACATAGCTCATTGGATGGATTTATAGTTCTGAATATAGAAATATATATATATAAATATATATGGACTGATCGACCTGATCGGCGTCCAGCGAACTCCGTCAAAGTGAAGAATAAGAGTCCCGATTGTCCCATGATGCACCAAAGCCCTAGATGTGCGCACGCCTCCACCATCTACTCGAGTACTGTAACTGTGACTGAGAGACTGCGGTTCCTGCGCCCCTCAGGACGCCAGCGCCGCTTCATCTCAAGACGTCGGTGTTGAATCCGCTGAAATAAGCTGCTGTTTTTCTTCAGAATCAGGGTTCAGATTCACAAACGTGAACCTGTGACGCCTCTTCTGTCCCGCTGAGAGTAAAACTGCTCCCCCTGGTGGTGGATGAAGTCAAATACTATATCTATGATTCTGAGATTCACTTCCTGGACCAGACTGATCTTCCTGCACACTTTTAAATGCAGTGAGGAAGGAAGTGAGTGGAGCTCTGAGGTCAGAGGGTGAAAGTTAAAGTTGTGTGACGTGACATAACTTCCATTGTTGGTGTAGTTAGAGTCGCTTCCTTTCAGGTGACCAGCTGGTATGTGTGGCGGCCATCTTTGTTTGGGTCACATGAACAGAACAGCTCCTCCACCAAAGGTTTTAAATTAGGCTTCTTCTTTTTTTTAATAACTAGTGGGAATGTTTTTGAGATCTGCGGGACAGAAGAGTCTGCCTCCAGCCCAGTTTTCCTGGGAACAGAATTCCCAGTGGATGTAAAGGGAAATTCTGTAAGTTTAAAACAATCTTTCATTTTTTTATTTATTTTTGCCGAATTAATTAAAATGTTGAGTTAATATTGACTTCATTCATCAGTAGAGCCTCTGTCCAGGATTATATTTTAGTAGATTAGCATTTAGTATGAGCATTTAATTAGTGTCTTTCACCAAAATGACAGAAACCATTTTTTATTTAAAAGTCTCTCTTAACACTTTAGTTTAGTGAGGTTATATTAAAACATCTTCGACAAAGTTCTCCTCCTTCATAGGTGAGTTTTAGGTAAAATTGCATATTATTAAATATTGTTTATTGCCGTTTCACAACGTTTTTGCACCTGCTGGGTAAAAATCCTCTTTATGTTTGATGAAACGGCGACTTACTTCTTGACTCCAACTCAAACATCGGCATTAATTCCTGGGACATGAAAGCTCTGATGACATGAGAGGCTCAGTCTGGTGGCGTGTGTCGTGTGTGTGTGTGTGAGTAAGTGAGAGTGTGTGTGTGTGTGTGTGTGTGTGTGAACAGATGAGACTTGAAAAAGATCAGCCAATGCACATTATAGTCTCTTGCCAGTGGATTGTTGTGTATATTTATTGTGTGTGTGTGTGTGTGTGTGTTATGGGATTGGGTGGGGGGGTTCTGTGCGTCACTAAGTCGTGTCTGAGCTTTGCACACGCACACTCTGTCAGCTGGTGAATATATGGATGGGTGATTCATCACTGGATTTATTCATTCATTTATTTGAAAGGATGAATGTCACCTACCTACTTCCTCCTCCTCCTCCTCTTCCTCCCCTCCCTTAACCCCTCCCCCCTCCTGCTTCTCTTTGACTACTGTACATACTGATGTGTAAATACTGGATCAGATGAAAATCATCTTTGATTGCCAACTATATTAAAAAATCCTTGGAACTGAGGTGACGTGTTGTGATCACTGCAGCAGAGGTCCGTGTATGAAAGAACCGATCCACAAGAAATACAAGTTTAATGTTTGATAGAAGCATCTGAATGTGCTCAAAGTTTGTAGAACTTCTCCTCATATTCTTTCACATTTAACCAATTTGTGTTTTGTTGTTTTTCCACCAACGATGGTTTCTATTATAGAGAGATAAAAAATACAATTATTTCCTCCAGGGTGTCAGCGATGCTGCGCTCCAGGTTCTCCAGTCCTCCCACAGAAGGTTCTCTTTAGTATAACTGAGGTTGATCGTTACGGAAGAGGATTACAGCCACATATGGATGACATTAATTCTTTTTTAATTCAGACTGTATTCTCAGAATTCTGACTTTATTCTCAGAATAGGGCTACAGGGTAAACTTCTTGGAATTCTGAGTTTAAAGTCAGAATTCCTTTGAATGGGTTTGGAATTCTTAGAATAAAGTCTTTGTTCTAAGTTTAAAGTCGTATTTCTGAGAATAAAGTAAGAAGTCAGAGGATAAAGTCAGAATTAGTTTTAAGTTTAATAAAATACATAATTCAAATATAGCCCCAGGCCCATGTGGAGACAATCTTCTGTAGATATTTGATTTTTTTATTTAGTTTTTTAAATATTTTATATTAAGTTTATTCTTCAGTTTTCCTTGGAAAGATGATTTTAATGTTGGCCTTTGTCTCCATAGTATATATATGTTAAAAGAAACACTTTATGCATACTAAAGGAGTGGATAATATCTACTATAACCTACTGAAGGGTTTCTTCTTCTTCACTTTTTCCCCGGATGACTCTAGTTTCATCAAAATATTCAACCAAAGTTCCTTACTTTTACTTTTAGTTTTTTCTTATCTGTAGCTGAAATAAAATACAATCTTCTTTCTGTTCTGTCGTTTGTATGTTTTGATCAGTTTTGTTGAAGAACAGACTGAAAACAGAAAAATCGTCTTTCTCCTGCATCATTTTTCAACATTAAATAAATAAACCCGGATATTTAATCCCGGCTAGAGTCAACCGTTTTAAAAGAAGTTTATTCAGGGCTGTGTTCTGCAGACTCGTCGGGGTCTGACCTGAGACCACCTTATCAGCGCTGACTCTCCTCATTAACATAATTATCCCGCCGCGCACCGGCGGACTGGAGTTCAGGAGGTCACGTGATCAAATATCTCGGTGGAGACCAGCTGAGGAACCAGAAGATCAACCAGCCATGTCTCCTCTGGTGTTTCTGGCCGTGTGTCTCCTCTCTGTCTCCGCTGCCCCAGACGTGGAGGAGCCCAGGAACCAGACCCAGACCCAGAACCAGGACCAGGACCAGGAGAAAGCCCTCCTCGGCGCTCTGGGTCTGTCTGACCTCCCGCGGCCTGCGGGGACCCGTCCGCCGCGGCGCCGCGTCCCCTCCGTCCTGTGGAGAATGTTCCGGAGGTCAGAGGAGCTGCAGGCCGAGAAGAGAGACCCCTGCACGGTGTCCGAGTACGGCGTCCGCGGGAACATCATCAGATACGTGCAGGACCAAGGTGAGGCCTACTTATTATGGGATGTTCATTTGGAGTTTTTAAACTCCTGTATCTGATCAGGACTGAATGGAAACTTTGGAAAACTTCAAACAAAGTCATTTATATTCCGATCATGTCATACAAAGATGGAACTTTTCCGGTTTTATTCACCTGCCATGAAAAACTGCTTAATGTCGTTTTTACTGCATAATATTGTATTTTTGTGGGTCGTTAGTGCATCAAACACATTTATCAATGTAACGAGTTTAGAAATGTGACTGTAGTAAACCTGAATTATCACATATTTAACAGCGTCTGTCAAATCTTAAGCTGTTGAGATTTGATAATCTTTATACTTCCTCCATCCAAATAAGCTTTTTTAAATATATACATTTTTACAAACGCATTATTGCCGACACACAGTACAAACACGGTACACACCAAGACTTCTTCACAGCTGGTGTCATGGTTTCCAGTGCAGACATGAAAGGAGTCTTGAATTCAAGTTATAATTGTCTTAAAAAAAGGACTTAAATGTCGTGAAATAAACGGGATACCCTGTTTAAGAGCTGCTGACCAACGCTGTTCGTTTAATTCCTGCATCATGGCCGTTTAATTCTTGGTTATTTGTTTGTTTGTTCAAGAAACCTTGAAAAGTTCTGAGGGGTAGATGGAATACACACTAGAAATACTTTTTCATGAAATATTACCCAAAGGCAGATTTTGGTGTATCCTAGAGATCAAATGACGTTTCGTGTTTCGCAGCATTTGAAATAAAATAAAATAGTAACCCGTTTGGAATGGTGACGTCCTAAAAGTGGCTATTGCTGCCTTTGATTACTTTGATCTCTCTTGGACAAGAATTCCTTTGATGTTATGTCCTTGAGTTCAGTGGGCTGAACAGAGACACCAAAGTGGAAGGCGCAGTAGACGAAAGGCTTCAGGGGATTTGGGAGACACTCGGAGAGTTTTGTCGGAGTTATCGGTAGATTTAGAGGCTGGTAATGATTCAGACATGAGGTTTTTGACTAAACTGAGGGAACTGTTGTTCGTTGGAGGGAGGTTTGAGTTCTCTGAGTGTTTCCTGTAGTTCTCAGATGTTTTCACTAATCCAGACTGTAGATGTGCTTCGGTAGAACTACACAGCCTTAGTGGGATTCCCACAGAGGAGCTTCAGGGTCGTCATCCACCCACGTTCTCCTCCACCGCAGCTGTGGGTGTTAAAGAGCTGGTCCGCTGGTGTCTTACAGGCCGGATGGTGTCTGGGTGGAGCAGCAGCTGCGAGGTGTGTCTGGAGAAGCAGCTCTTCTTCAACATGTCGGTCCTGCAGCCTGTGGAGCTGCTGTCTCTGGCCCAGCTGGAGGTCCAGCTCCTCTGGAAACCAACAGAACTCCTGCGTGGAACCCAGACCCTCAGCGTGTCCCTCTATAAAGTGATCAGAGCCACGCTGAGGGGCGCCAACCCCGACGCCAACCGCCGTCTCCTGATGTCCCAGTCGGTCAAGCTGCAGCCGGGGCCCATCGCCGTCACCGTGGATCTCACCGGGATCGCGGAAAACTGGCGCAAGCCGGCTCGGAACTACGGTCTGATTCTGCAGCTTCTTCCTCTCAGTGAAGAGACGGAGGAGTTTCTACCATTCCACCCCGGGACCTCCTTCCCGTCGGAACCGGCCTTCACCCTGCCGCTGATCGAGGCCTCCCTGGTGGCCGTGACCCTCAACCCTCTTCAGTGTCGCTCCAGACAGAGAAGAGACGCCGCCCACCTCCCCGTCACGCCCAGCAGCGTCTGCAAGGCCCGCCGCCTCTACATGGACTTCAAGGACGTGGGCTGGCAGGAGTGGATCATCGCCCCTCAGGGCTACTTGGCCAACTACTGCCACGGCGAGTGTCCGTTCCCGCTCAGCGAGAGCCTGAACGGCACCAACCACGCCATCCTGCAGACGCTGGTCCACTCTCTGGACCCCCTAAACACGCCGCAGCCCTGCTGCGTCCCCATCCGCCTCTCGCCGATCTCCATGCTCTACTACGACAACAACGACAACGTGGTGCTTCGCCACTACCAGGACATGGTGGTGGACGAGTGCGGCTGCCGCTGAAGCTGGTTCTGGTGAAGTTCTACCTCTCTGGTCCAGGGTGATCTGCTGATTAACGTTCTTTGTATGTGTTCTATTCATCGCAGTGGAAGGTTTTAACTTTGTGCGTTTGCTGTCGGAGAGACACGTCGCTTTTAATGTGGAGGATGATGTTAATAAAACTTTAAACAAATCCACGTCGGTTTTATTCATCGACACACATTTAATGAGCATCAATAACATGAGCGGGAAAATACGCACTGCAGCCATCAATTTCAAAATACGTGCATGCTACAAAAGCCACTACACAACAAGGAAAATGATTTTCCAAAGCTACAACACAAGAAAAACGATCGGCAAAAGCCACAACACAAGAAAAACGATCTGCAAAAGCCTCAACACATTAAAAAAAAAAAAAATCTGCAAAAGCCACAACACAACACATTAAGAAAAAACATCTGCAAAAGCCATTACACAACAATAAAAACGAACTGCAAAAGCCACAACACATTAAAAAAAAATCTGCAAAAGCCACAACCCATTAAGCAAAAACAATCTGCAAAAGCCTTTAATAAAAAAACTAAATGTGATCATATTACAAGAAGTCCATCTTATTTAAGACGGGCAGAAAATGTGACTCTTATTTTGCTGAAATAATCTTCGATGGCAGAAAGAGATTATTTTGAAATTGAGCTTTTTAAATTAAATTTCTTTGCTTCAAAATAAACGTGGCCAACAAAAACAGGATATTGAAAATCCTTGTAAGCTTTCTCACGCCATCAGGTTTTACCTGCATGCAAGCAGCAATATTCAGTGACGATAGAAAAACAATCGGATAAACACTAAAAGTCTGTGAAAAAGTCAATCTTGTCCTTTTAATGTCGCCTTTATTCCCCCCAATCCGTCTTCGGCGTTTCCCTGACGGATCCAGCGACTCTTTTTATCTGCTGAAGGAGGAACTAACTCTTATCTCACCTTCCTGTCTGATAGCGACCCCACCACCGCCATCACTCAGCCAGATGGACCAGCGGGGTTGCCATGACGACGTCCGGTTGCCGTAGTAACCGCGAGAGGCTGATGGGACGTAGTAATTAGAGAGAAACGCGGAGAGAGAGAGTTTAGGATGAAGGAAAAGAAGCCCAGATTGTTCCGTACAGAGAACTTTACTCCTGAAGGGATATTTTATAACATTATCCTTCCAGTAAACGTCAGAGTCCGAAGAGTTTGATTTTTAAACCATCGATGCTGCATCTCATTATTGTTTTCAGCCGTTTCTGTTTGTTAGTTGGTTGGTTCGTCTGCCGGATTACCCAAAAACCGCTGAACGGATTTCAATGAGATTCGGTGGGAACGTGGATCCTGGTCCAGATTTCACTCCCTTAAAGTTCTGTACAGATCCGGAAAAAGTTGCAGATCCAGGAATGTTTTTTTCCCCTTTTCTTTAACATTGAGAGACTTAATTTTTTCCCAGGGAATAAAGGGCGGATACTGATGAAAAAAACATCTGGAATATTCTGGAGGTTTGTATCTCATAAGAGTGGAATTTTGTGTAGATCCAAATAAAAATCCAGATCCAGCAGATTTAATTTAGCCAAAAGCATCAAAAGAGGCGGTCTTGATAATTAAGTACACTGTAAAAAAAAAAGAATCGTTTGATCTCAAAAAATCTCTTAAATGAAGCATTCACAACTTAAAGTCTTATTTGAGTCTAACTTATTGATTTTATTAAGGTTATAAATTGAAGTAATTTCTTTAAGTTCAACAGTTTTCTTTTTAGAGTGCGTGCTTGGAACCTAAAAGTAAAATTAAAAAGGTAAAAAATGAGACATTCCTGCTTTGGAAATTCGTAAAATCTCTTTCAACAAATATTTTTCACGGTTTTACCTTCAAAGAAACCCAGAAAATATAAAACGGTAAATAAATAATTTTTGTTATATTTGGTTATTCCTATGACAAATATTGAAAACTGTAAAAAGACAATTGCTGGGCTTTTTTTTTTCTTCTTTCTTTTGAAATGACTTCCACTGCTGACGCAATTAAATTATATATTTTAAATATTATTAAATATTGAATTATTTAAGAGTCAGTAGTACTTGATTTAATTGTGTTTTTTTTTTTACAGTGTTTGATACATTTTATGAGAATTTTTTCACCAACATGTCATGAATAAAATCATTTGAACTACATCCTTAGCTCAATATTAGCGTGACAGAAATAAACCTTCACTGAAATCGGACTATTTCTCATAAACCCACGACGGTTTGTAAGAATGACGATTCTTCAGTCTAGAATAAAATACTTTTGGGAATGTGCTGAAGAAGGAAAGAACGCGCCGGAAATAAACCACCTCAGATTTTCCACTGTGACCATGTAAACAAAATAAAAGCTGCAAACTGAAATTTGCAGTTAGGACTTCGGAGCTGCTGGCAGGAACGAAGAGTTTTGATTTTATAACGGTTAAAGTTTTAAAAAAAAAGTCTTTCAAGACTTAATTCAAACGTTAAAAAAAAGTTAAACTAGAGAACAATAATGTGATATTGTAACATCGTCCAAAGTATTATATAGACATCATCGTTTAAAATAATTTTCCTATGAGTTCAGTCTCCACATACTATAAAACAATTTTAAAATGGCCCAAAAAAATAGTTTTAATAAATCTAATTAAAATGCAGGTGTGTTTTTTTAAAAACATTTTTAAATGTTTTTTTTAATACGTTTTTCTTTCTTTTTTCTTCTTTTTTTTATTGAATAAAGAAAAAAGATAAGAAAAAGATTCAGATGTTTAATTAAACTGAGAAAAGTTTCAGCTGAAGTAACTAAACTGTTCAACCAGCAGGGGGCGGTGTGGCTCCAGCTTAAAGCCCAGAGTTAGACGACTGTCTTTATATATCTGCTGATTGTGTGTGTGATTGTGTGTGTGTTTGTGAGTGTGTGTGTAAGTGTGTGTGTGTGTGAATACTCTCAGCGTGAGGTAGCTGGTTAACGGAGCTGATCTCTGGAGAGCCCCCCCTCTAGTCTTTCCTGGTGAGGACTGGTTTTGTGTGTTTGTGTGTCCATGTAAGGCTGAACGTTCAGTTTTTATTGAATCATTTCATAATTGATTTTAAGAGTCGTCACGTCACTAACCCAGTCCAACCAACCACGTCGCTCCTGATAAACAGGAAGACAGACAGGAAGCTGAACCCACTGATGAGCTCACACCATTCAGCATCATGATTAGTGCAGCGCCCAAATAACGTCTATCTGAGGCACCAACTCCTCTAGTGTGGTGATGCATAATAATGTGGCTCTAGTGCCTCTGGGATTCACTGACATGGCTCTAGTGTCTCTTTGATGTAATGACATGGCTCTAGTGTCTCTTTGATGTAATGACATGGCTCTAGTGTCTCTTTGATGTAATGACATGGCTCTAGTGTCTCTTTGATGTAATGACATGGCTCTAGTGTCTCTTTGATGTAATGAAAGGGCTCTAGTGTCTCTTTGATGTAATGACATAGCTGTAGTGCCTCTGTAATGTAGTAACTAGCCTTTAGTGCCTCAATATGTAATAGTGTGGCTCTAGTGCCTCTATGATGTACTGACTCTAATTACCATGTGACATAACTATATGGCCCTAGTTCCGCTGTGACACAATGCCGTGGCTCTAGTACCTTTCTGACGTAGTACTTTGGCTCTAGTGCCACTCTAGCCGGTGGACCTGGCAGCAGGTTTGCTTCGGTGTTGAAGAGGCATGACAGCACCTTTAATAAGAGCAGGGGATCATACGAGTGACAACTTAGCACACACACACACACACACACACACACACACACACACACACACACACACACATTCTTGGCTTCAGTATTTCTAATCCCGTTACGGCCTCTGTCACCTAATCAATGATAATGGAATCTGGGTGTATCCTGCCTAGTAACACACACACCTCCGTGTCATTAACATGCTCACGCTGACTCTGGGTCACCCACACACACACACACACACACACACACACACACACACACACTCACACACACACAGGGACATGTATGTGCATTAAACAGCAGGCTAAAGCAGATGTTAAACAGGATCCATCATGCTGTCAGCGCTCCGAGGGATCCGGCTAAGAATGTAAATCTAAATAAAACAAAACACTATTTCTTATTTAAAGGAAGCATTAAGTGACTGTGAGGAGAGTGGATGAATCTCAGTCGGCTTTATATCGTCTACGTTTTAACTGTCACCAAACTGATTTATTTCCATCTCCTGCTAATATTTGGGATGAACAGGAAGTGCTATGCGATTGGCTTGTGAGGTCATAAGGGTAAAAGGATAGAAGCGAATGGAGATCAGGCAACTGGTAAACAGGAAGTGCATCACAGAGCTGCTTTGGTGGCAAAAGGGGGGGGCCGACACAGTATTATGCGGGTGGTTTTAATGTTATGGCTGATGGGTAAGGGTTAGGCACAGATAAGGTTTTCTTGTATCTCAGCTACTTAGAAGGATAAATTGGATCCGATCTGAATCAGGTGGGTCAGGTCTCGTTATCTGCACCGGAACCAGGATGGAGGGTGGTCTTATTCATGGAGGGGTCATGTTCAGGCGCTCCGAAGGAGAAGGAGAGGAACTCCTTTTTGAAACATCTGCAGAAGTAGCAGGACATTAAAAAAAAAAAGGCCTTTCAGCGCTCGCTCTCTGGGTTTCCTCTATCTGTGGGAAGAAGTCGCCCCCGGCAGCTTTATGAACGGGTCCGAGGAGGAAAAAGCTCTTAGCTCAGAACTTTTGGTGCCATTTAGAGGGAGCTCCTGGTGCTGGGATGAAACGCTCTGTGAGGACGGACCCTGGATGTCGGCGTGAGCTGCGGCCAGCAGTTTCCCGTAATGAGGTGACAGCATGCCCCAGCAGCACTCACTCCAGCCTCTCACGCAGAGACAGACGCGACACCATTAGCCCTCGCTCTGCAGGATGCATGTGTGTGTGCGTGTGTGTGTGTGTGTGTGTGTGTGTGTGTGTGGGGTACAGGTGTTGGCTCACAGTGGGAGGGGCCGTTCATTTTCAGAGCATGGGTCTGAGCTCCAGCTCCGATCTGACAGAGTTGGACGCGTTGGCATAATTCTGGCCCAAAGACGACTTTAATGAGTTTGTAGTAAGAGACTCAGACTCGGTTAACGTCAGCGACCTCCTGAAGGTTAATGCCGGAGTGAGGAAGAAAGTTTTTCTTCCTCACTCCGGACACGAGGGTTCCAGCTTCCGTCTAGACCTACATTGAAATAATTAGCATGGGGTTAATTGTCTCAGCTGATCTCCTGTCCCTTTTTTAAATCAGTGACGGAAGCAGCTTGAGATTATTTGATCTTTTGGTCATTTGGAGAATCGTAACACAAATGTGAAATCATGTAGAATAAAACTTATCCTCTTATTCCTGGTACATTTTTCCTCTGCAGGAAACAGGCCTCGACAGCGAGGGCATACCCCCCCCCCCCCAAAAAAGCCCCCAATCCCCTGCATTATTCAAGCAATCCCCCTGTTTGGTCTCTGAAAAAAGTCTTTTTCATGAAAAAAGTCCACTGTCCTTTCATACGTGTCAACTTTCCCTGTGTCAACTGTCCTTATGTCAACTTTCCCTGTGACCACTGTCCCTGTGTCCACTGTCCTTATGTCGACTGTCCCTGTGTCCACTGTCCCTGTGTCAACTTTCCCTGTGACCACTGTCCCTGTGTCCACTGTCCTTATGTCGACTGTCCCTGTGTCCACTGTCCCTGTGTCAACTTTCCCTGTGACCACTGTCCCTGTGTCCACTGTCCTTATGTCGACTGTCCCTGTGTCCACTGTCCCTGTGTCCACTGTCCTTATGTCCACTGTCCCTGTGTCGACTGTCCCTGCGTCCCCATTTGAAATGCTCTGCATCTGGATCCTGGATCTGCGTGAGGTCGTTACATAAGATTGTGGGATCTTGTCGAGGAAACTAATCAGCTGTCCATCCCATGATTTATTTATGAAACAGGAAGGAAACACGATGCAGATAAATTCAGATCCCCACTCTCTGCTTTGACATCAGTATCAGAAAGAAGGAGCATGAAGATAAATCTCTCCTGCCTCCTGACACTGAATGATACGGCAGAAGAAACGAGACGATGTCGTTGAACG
>JBBDHG010000053.1:12500-42500 GCA_037951165.1 Lophius americanus | reverse complement strand
GAATCAAGGCCATTAATTCAAAAACCCGACGATCATTTTATTATGTGCTGAAGCCTTTCATTTGAGACCACCGACACTTCATTCACACGCAGGCGATGAAGAGCGAGCGCATGTCAGACGTGGAAAGTTCTGTCTAGAGGAAGCCTTTGATCTTTGTTGTTGTTTGTGGACGTAGATGTTTTTCTTAGATGGGGAACTAATGCAGGAAAAAAAAAGAAAGAAAGAAAGTAAATGCGGTTTAAAAAATCAATTAATCAATTAATTCAAATTTAAAAGGACGAAGGATCCTGGATCGTAATTATTGATTTTTTTTTTTTGCATGCAGACGTTTGTATATATGTGAATATCTTTATATGTGCATAGAAAATGTGTCTATATATAGAATTATCTTTTTCTTTCTTCTTTTCTTTTTTTTCTTCCAAACCTTTTTGTTTAAAAGGAATAAAAAGTTTTGACCCAATCCACATGATGAAGGTTTAATTATAAAGTAAACGTACAGAAGTCTTCTTTCATGTTGGAGACGTCATGGATTAAAGTCCTTATCGCCATCAGGATAAAAAAAAAAAATGTAATAGAAGCAAGGAAGTAGTTTGATATGAGAAAAATTATTTAAAAAAAAGAAAAAAAAAGTGAGATTTTAGTTTACGCTCAAAAATGACGTGAATATAAGAGTCGAAAATGTTGAACCGGGAGCAAAAAAAAAAAGAAGGTTTTATGGGTTAACTAAACAAATAAAACGCATAAAAAAACAATGAAGAAAAGTAAAAAATAAACCAGAAATTAGCTGCTGTCATAAAAAGCCTCCAGACAGAGAAACAGTCGCGGCGAGGGCTGTTAGCTTTACGCTAGCTGAGCAGAGATCCCGACATCGACTCTTTATTCCCTCTGATCCGGTTTGTCCCTGATGGTACCGTGTCACACGGGTTCTGAGATCCAGCAGATGCATAGAACCGACAATTCAGCCGGTGTTTAATAGAAACAGGACGGATTTCACATCAGGGAAATCAAGAGAGGAAAATATTTGATGTTTGAACAAACCGAGGACCACGAACGCACCACCTGTCAGAAAATCACCACATCTGAGTGTTTGGATTAGATTAAAACAGCATTCACTCATTCATAATCCACACAGTCCTATCGCCTTCATATTAAATGTATTATTATTATTATTATATACATGTTCAGCATTCAGGTTTCACTTATTTGTCACTTCCTCTCCTCCCTCGCAGCTTCCCTATGATATAATGCCGTTATCGCCATGGAGATGAGTCGGAGACCGACCGTCTCTGGACATTGTCAAGAGTCTCTGGCTCTCTCTGCCTGTAGATTTGATTTTCAGGCTTGAGAGCCGCTGAGAGCCAAAGCAGATGGAAGAATCCTAAAACGCCCACACCGCAGAAAGAAAAACCCTGAATTCGAGGAGAGGATTTTTTTGGTTTTGAAGGAGAGAAACGGTGTCGAGGTTTAAAGGAGATGTCTTACATCAAATATCAGCTCCGCAGCTTTGTGTCAGAAAATCAGACCTTCGTTTGGAAGAAAATAAAGAACATTTAACTGACGTTAAAGTTACGGTATCCACGTCTTTCCAACCACAGACACTCAGAGGAAATGAAATCACTGCGGGTCCATCATCTGAATGGGATGTGATCCAATGCAGTCTGCAGGACGCCATGTGTGTAACGGCTGTGTGCGACGTACGCAAACGTGTGACGACCTCGCTGGTTTCTGTCTTTTGTAGGGAGGAATCATTTTTGACAGGATGTTTGCTGCTCTGCTCATCCTCTGAAGAACGTTATGGGAGGGGGCGAACAAAAACGTTAAAACCCTAACGTTGACTGGACCTTTTCTAATATTGCGTAGGTCCGCTGATCCGCTCTGAGCAGCACCGGCTGTTTCTGCCAGAACCAGCATTAACTTTATTTTTGACAGCAATCTGTGCTAAAGTAGCTCATCTGTGGGATTAGACAACACGGGCAACCGTTGCTTCCCACGTCCATCAGGCACCCATGACCCCGTCACCCTTCACCCGTTCACCCTTCACCCTTCACCCGTCACCCTTCACCCTTCACCCGTCACCCCACCTTCATACCTTCATGAGGAACAGTTACAGTTACAAGTCCAGTGGCTTTGGGATTCAACCCACATGGATTACCCTGACCTGGATCAGTTCGATTACTCTGGACTCTACCTCAGTGACTTTAGACTTGTGTTTACTTAAGTTGAGCTTTGCTCACAGACTTGGATTCTTGAAACGGACTCGTAGAACTTAATCTGTCATCATATTACGCAGGTGGAGAAAGCCGCCTCCTCTGATTGGCCGGTATAACTGCACCCTTGTATGCACAGATACATCCGTCATAAAGTAATCGGTAATGCAGTAATCCAGCGGTAACCATAGCAACCGCTCTGATGTTTATAGTTCTTTCATCCTCACCGTCACATTGATGTCGTGTTCTGACCCGTCTCACCCGACCGGTAAATCTGCTGTCGTGTGATTGGTTGAGCTTCCTCCATACAGCGTGCTGTAATTAACCACTATTAAACGAAATTAAAGTCTCATAATGGGGCTCGGAGGGTTGAAACATCGTTGACCGTGTTCTCGTAGCTCGGGGAGAACGCCGATGAAGACAGAGATTGAAAGAGAGGAAGAACGAGAAGGAAATAAGGTCCAGTGCGTCCTAGAATAGAAAAAGAAAATCCATTTATTCTGAGAGGCCTGTGGGGCCAGAGGTAGCAGGAGTCCACTGTTAGTCCTCACACACACACACACACACACACACACGCACACACGCACGCACGCACACACACACACACACACACACACACACACACACACACACACACACACACACACACACACACACACACACACACACACACACACACACACACACACACACACACACACACACTCTCATCCTACTGGAGAAAACGATTTTCTTTTCTTCTGCCCCCCTTTTCCTTTTTGCGATTGTCAGCGTAAGCACCATAACCTCAACCTGGGCACATATCCCATCATGCAACACTCACAAACACACACACACACACACTCATAGCGACACAGAGTCATTCACCTGGTCACCTGCCCGAGGGGTTGAGATGCAGTTTCACTCATTTCAGGGGTCTTTGTTTCCATTCTGCCCCGCCACAGAGAAGAGGGGGTCATCAATAATCCCCTGAGAGGAGAGAGAGAGAGGGCGAGAGAGAGAGGAGAGAGAGAGAGGAGAGAGAGAGGGAGAGAGAGAGAGGGCACCAGGAGGAGAGGGAGAAAAATGAGGAAACAAAGAGAAAAGAGGGCGAAAGTGAGCAAAACAACAAGAGTAGAAAAAACAGATCTAGGGTGAAGAGAAGATGGGAAAGACAAGAAAGGAAAGGAAAAAGGAAACGAGGAGAATATTGACGAATAAAAAGGGAGATGGAAGACAGAGGAGGAATGGAAAGAAGGGAGCTATAGGCTACCAGGCAGAGGATGGGAGAGAATAGATGAGAGGAAGGGGTGAGTGCCAGAGGTGGGAGGTGAGGAGAGCAAAGATGAAAAAGGGAAGCAGAGACAATGACCGAGGAGGAAGGGAACACTAAAGGGGACGAGCTAGACCCGGAGAGGAAATTTGGAATTGAGCCTGAGACGAATTAAGGATGAGAGGAAGAGGTAGGTGAAGAGGCGGGACAAACAAAAGGAGGAAGTGAGGAGAGAAGTGGAGAGGGCAGAGGAAACAATAAGCCAGGCTGATGAGAAGAGGAACCGAGGTTAGAAAAGGCAGGAGAGGAGAGGAAACAGAGAAAGCCTTTCTTTTTCTCCTTTTTTTATTATAGAGGTGCTGCAACTGTGAGCAGAAAGGATCCAGTGTCTGAGGCAACGTCGTCTGTCGGAGCGTCAAGCCCTGATGTGTTACGATTGAAACACTTTAATTGTCTTTTTCTTCTTCTTCCAGTTACCTTCTAGCTGCTTCTAAGACTTGTGGTTGTGACACCGGTTCCGTCACGCGGCACGTCCCGTTTGTAAAAACTTGAGTTTCCGGTAACGACGTCGCGGCTTTCTTTCTTCCTGGTTTACGCAGATGCTCGTTACGTCTCTGTTACTACCTCCGCTACCTTCACAGAGACGGAACCTCGTCTGTGACGATACAGAACGGAGGTGTGGAATAAAGGTGCTGCCGACCCGTCTCGCAAAGGACGTGTAAAAGGGACCAATGAGAGCATAGAATAGAGCCTCAGAGAAACAAAGCCGTCTGGCACACAGTTTGTTAGAGCATGTCTTGGTAAAAATAAAAAAAAGGGAAAATTCCAACCGGTTTTGACCCTGATTGGGTTTCCTCACGGTGTGACTTAGGGAGGGGACGGCCCTTCAGGTGTTTCCTCTGATTATGATTGCTCTTAACCACCATCGCCCCAAACTGACTTCAGGTGTTGCCATAGCAACGTGTGCAAAAGGGTCAGAATGTCACAAACAAATATCCAGTATCTGGTGAAGAGTTTTCTTCAGCAGGTAAACAAACCTTGTTTACTGTAGCTTTGGGTTCTGGGCATGTCAGGGTCAGTATTAAGTTTATTTGTTGTTTACACAACGTTGATTAATGTTTTATTCTTAGTCACATGACTGCATGACCCGGAAGTTAACCGAAGCTACCACGGCTAATCCAAATATCGTGAAAAGTTTGTGCATTTTCTCTGTTTTATTCACTAAATGAAGCAATAAAAAAAGCCCATCGCTTTTAAGTGTCTGCATATACACCGCCGTTGTGTTGCGGCTTCTGCAGATCGTTTTCTTAATGTGTTGTGGCTTTTGCACATCATTTTTCTTAATGTGTGTGGCTTTTGCAGTTGTTTTTTCTTCAAGTGGTTGTGGCTTTTGCAGATGGTTTTTCTTCAAGTGTTGTGTTGTGGCTTTTGCAGATGGTTTTAGTTAATGTGTTGTGGCTTTTGCAGATGTTTTTTCTCCGAGAGTCTTTTCGATGGGATGGGATGTTAGCAAAGGAAACGGGAGCCTGATTCCGATGCTACTTATTGGCAGGTTCAGACCGACCGCGGTAGAAATGGAGTTTCCGTACGTCTGTTTGTACTTCATTGCTAACAAGAGGCATCTCCGAGGGAGAAATCCCCTTAAATCTAAACGTAAGGCCCCTTCAGAGAGCTGAATAGAATGCTCTCACTTTCCTGATGAGTTCTTAATGTCCTTATTATGAAGGTAAAAAGCCCGCGGGGGAATCGGTAATGACTTAAATCACCCTTTTTCTTTTTTTTTCTTTCTTCGCTCTCTTGTTCAATTCGCTCCACTCTGAGTTCCCTCAAATCCTTCTCCCCTTGCTCCCATATTCTCCACCTGCATGTCTCCACCTAAACTAAACCATCCTCCTCTTCTCTGTCCTTCTTTTTTTACCACCCGTTCTCCCTCTCTCCCCGTCAACCTACTTCCTCCCCTCTAATCCGCCAACCTTCAAACCACCTTGAAAGCTTCCATCAAAGTCCGGAAATACCTTCCCTTCTCCTCCACCTGCTGAAATATCCCCCCCGCCAACAACCAGCCGCACCTGAGAGTCACATCAGAGAAGTGATGCAGGTTCTTGCTATTCGGAAATAGCAGATATTTGAGAAGTAAAAATGAAACAGAATATCTTTTATCGAGGAAATGTGGAGAATATATATATTTTTATCGCAGGATTTTTTCCCTCTTCCTCCTCCTGCCTGTAGATAAAACATTCAGAGCTGCCTTTGAAAAGATCACGCCGCCACGGAACCTGAAAGACCCTTAAAATAAAATAAAAAAGACCAGGAACGTCAATGCAGATGGTCGTATTTTACTGCTTTCAATTTCCAAGAGTGGTTCTTCCTCCCTCTTCCTCTTCCTCCTTCTCTTTCTAGCTCTGCCTTTTCAAAACGGGCTTTAAGCCGGAGAACACTTTCTGATTTCAGCCTGATCATCGGCGTCTTGACCGTCAGCGCCTTCTTTTCTCGCTGCGCCCGGATTACTGAGCGTCCGTGTTACCACGGCGACGCCTCATTTTGACAATAAATAACAATTGGTCATAAAACAGGAAGTGCTATTTGTTTCTGGTAGCAACTCTGAAGCAAGGAAGAAAAAGCTATCCAGTTATCACTCGATGCAGTCAAACGTAGCAAGCTTACCCACAATTCTCTCTGATGGGGATAGCCATACTGTCAACATCCTGCAAGACACCTGGTCCGTAAATGAATCCATATACGGCGGCGCCTTTTTTACACAGTATGGGATAAAGGATGAAGACATCTTGTTTTGGTCTTGTTAGCATGTTGCTAGCAAACAAACTTCTTTCTGCCTCAGAGCTTTCAAACTAAACTTTAAGGACAGAAGGCACAGAAGCGATTTAAAACGCGACGGTGAATGTTAGCACATGGGCTTAAGCGGGGTCCGACCCAGCTAGGCATTGGTGGCGGCGCCACATCTCTATATATCTCTATTTCTGATTTCAAACCCAACACATTTAGGCTCCTTCAAATATTTAATTCTTTCATAGATATTTTAAAAAAAGAAGATGCTTCCTCTTCAGAAGTTCCGACATCTGTTTTGATTCATAACCCCCCCCCCCCCCCCCCAGCTGAGGGTGAAAGCTGGTTGTAAAACGTCACTCTGCGTTGGTTAGCTGCGGTCCGCGGTTTCAGTTCCAGATGACTTTTGTTCTCTCACTCAAAAACGATTAACGTGGCTGAGAACATTTCAGCTGGATCCATTGGATGACGGTTATCGTCCTGCTGCGTTTTACGGCTCCTCCAGGCGGACCTCTCGCTGCTGACCACATCGAAAGCTGGGTTTACCGCCTCACACGTACCAACACAGGGTTCCTGCCGCCTGAGAAGGATTAGACTATTTGAGGCCTCGCCGGCTGCTCCGTCTGAAGAAATCCCTTTGAAGGACACTTTGGAGATAATTGCCCATCTGAACGGAGGACGTTGAGAGGATAATTGGAATCCCTGCCGGCTGTGAAGATCTATCCATCCGTACTGTATGTGACTCCAGACCCATACATGCAAGAGGAAGGATCTGTTGCATTATGGGAAATGTGATATTATTGAAGTTCAGTCTTTTGTAGGTGCTGTGGTTTATTTTGTCTTGAGCCTCAGTGGTTCCCGTATTGTTTTCTCTGCATGTATGGAGTTCAAGACCTCACACACACGATACGTGGTGTTTGGAGTTTTAACGGATATGAGAAGAAAACAATTTCATGAATAAAACTCTTACATGTGAGAATGAGTCCGTCAGAAAGTCTTCAGCGCTTAGATGCCTCTCATCGTGATTCAACGGTCTCTACGCTGAGAGGCAGCAGGTGTTCCCCCCCGCTCGGAGTCTGGGTGGTGGTGGTGACTGATGACTCTGCTGAGACTGATGCAACCACCTACAGGTGAACTCAGAATATCATTGATTATTTCATGACTCAATTAAATAATAGTAATAAGGACTATGTTTTATTTATAGAGTACTTTTCACAAGTACTCCAGTAGTACAAAGTGCAACATGCTATAATAACTAAGACATTAAAATATAAATATAAACAGCTCATATAACAGCAGGTGAGTCACACAATATTCATTAAATGTTAAAAGCAGGTCTGAAAAGGTTTAGTCTTGGGAAGAGATCCAGGAAGCTGGTACCCCAGGTCCGGTGTTTGGTCCTGAGCGGTGTAGAGAGGAGGTTGGCTTCAGAGGAGTGGAAGCCGAAGGACGGACTTTGAACTGGATCTGCTGTGGGAAAGGGAGCCACGCGTTGGTTCTGGAGGAGTGGGTTTGGGTCAGGAGGTGAGCAGCAGAGTTTTAGATTTACTGCAGTCGATTGTGGTTTTAATGTTATGGCTGATATTCCGATTAGCATTAGGGCTAAACTCAGCTTCCGACCCGGAGGAGGGCCGTGAAGAGAGGGAATGATAACGAAGCTACTAATAATAAGATACATTTTAAAAGAGAGCCAGGGATTTATAACGTCATGGTTCTTGGACCCACACAGACACACAGCGGGTTCCTCAGAAACAAAAGGGCCGATTAGAATAATGAACTACATATGAGCCATTTGTCATATTAGATTAGCGCAGCGAGGAAAGAGTGTTAATAAAGTAATTAAGCATAAAAGACGGCGGAGACTCGGTCTGGACCGGCGCGGGGGAGACAGACTAGTCGGCACCACTATATCCTGGACCTACTGACACATTGGAGACATGGAGGAATTAGGTCAGGGCTGGGATGTAGAAGGTAATAGATGGCTACAGAGGAGATTTATGTGCGACACTCTCTCTCCAGAGAGGAACAGAGAGAGGAGGAGACAGAGAGAGGAGCAGGGATGGGAGGTTGGTATTGGAACTAAATCAGACTGTCAG
The DNA here is from genome assembly GCA_037951165.1 of Lophius americanus. Taxonomy (NCBI): domain Eukaryota; kingdom Metazoa; phylum Chordata; class Actinopteri; order Lophiiformes; family Lophiidae; genus Lophius; species Lophius americanus. The sequence continues at coordinate 34,161 of JBBDHG010000053.1, read as the reverse complement.
TTGGTGCTGAATTCTTCCTGAGGCGACAGAGGGAGGGAGGGAGGGAGGGAGGGAGGGAAGGGAGCAGTGGAGAGAGAAGTGGGACATGGAGTAGAATAATGACGGTGGAAGCCGGCAGACCGAGAGACCGATCAGAGCGCTGAAGTTTGTGGAACTGAGAGCAGCTCCGTCGCAGCACAACGCTCTCAGATGATGTAACTCTGGAGGAGTTATTCCAGGAGTTATTCCAGGGGTTATTCCAGGAGTTATTCCAGGAGTTATTCCAGGGGTCTGTCATTTTCAGGAGAAAAAGAAGTCCCTCATAGATGATTGACAGCAGAGCTGATGGACATGCCACTCCTGAAACAGCAGCTCCGAGGAGAGACTCATCTTTGAGAAAACCAGTGACATACAACTGAACGGACTGAGTCTTTAAAGGAGCAGTCCGTAAAATTTTGGCTCCTCTGAGGGTTAATGCGATATAATATTCATAAATAGGTTTTTGTTGGTTCATAATCAGTTGATAATAAAATAAATTAATTGACAGCATGTATATGCAGAAGAGTCGGGGTCAGAGGGTGGACTCCTGGGGGACGCCACCACGCCACCCAGGAGGAGGCCTTAACTGTGGCTATTGAGAAATCCCTATTCAATATGATTTTTGGGGGAGATTATAACATATGACGACTGACTGAATAATTATTATGTAAGTTGTTACAACTAAAACAAAAGTCTTTTAAGGGTCGAACAGTTATTTTCTTTTAAAACATCATTTACCAAAAGGTTGAGCTTATCTAATTTAAAGTGACTACTTTCTACGAAAAACAAAATCTCATCATGAAAGAATCTTATAAATCGGACGTTTGTTTCGTTTTACCGGTTTACTACAGTTTTACTGCAGCTTTAAAAATCTCCCCTCTTCCTGGCGTAGCAGTTAGCATGCTAGCTCGTAGCAGAAGATCTCAGATTTGTCATAACCAATTTCTCCAAATGGTAGAAAACATCTGTCAGAGATGACATCATCCATCCAACCAGACCCGTTGGAAGGAATCACAGCCATTATCCTTATTTTACTTTAACATTTCTCATACTAGCAGAGAATAAAGAGTCTCTGATACATTTCCAGGATTTAAATCCGGCCGTGTCGGCAGATTCTTTTTTATTATTAATAAAACATTAATGGCTTGAGTATGGAACCTGATAATGTCACCGGATCGATCGGGTCAAGATCCTCCATGTAGAAGTATTGATCAGTTTCACAGCAGTCAGTAATCCAATACTCTTCCTCCCATCCATCACGTCTAATCTGACATGATCCGATTTTAATACAGAACACATGCTGGACGGGCCGAACATGCGACGTTCCAAACTTAATATTTACGGGACGAAGATCATGTGATTGACTTTGTTGTCCTTCATTCAGGATGTTCTGGCGTCCTTCTCTTCAGGGGGTTTCTCCTCTTCCTCCCCCCCCTCCCCCCACTCTAGTCTGTGTGGCTGCTGGTTCTGGCTGCACATGTTGACCTGGGCTGGTCTTCACCCCACCGGATGTACACACACACACACACACACACACACACACACACACACACACACACACACACACACACAAAGACAATGTCTGCAACAGCTGAGCACCGCTTCTAATATTTCTACCCTAATTGTAAAGAGTGACTCGGCTGTTTGGAACTATTGATCGGAGTAAAAGACTGGATTGTGTGTGCGCGTGTGTGTGTGTGTGTGTGTGTGTGTGTGTGTGTGTGTGTGTGTGTGTGTGTGTGTGGGCTGCTGCTAACGACGGTATTGAAATTGTCATTACTGTGTGTGATGACTCAACAGCAGGAGAGCGATCGGGTTTATTAAAGCCTCATTTCCTCCCGTATTTCAGCCCTAAGCGATAAAAATGTTTGGCGTTTTTTTGTTTTTTCTGTATTTTCTCATCGACAGGACGATCGAAAAGCGTTTTTTTTCCAGGACAGACCATAACTAATTCTCTAAACAGCAGCCGGCGCACCGGGGTCCCGCTGCTCAGGTAACAGTCATGTAACATGTTTGTTCTAGACTCAGTGACAGTGATGCCCAAAAGTATGTGAGCGTTTGGAAAAAAGGGAATCAGGGATAATTACAGGAACATTCTTCTTCCAGCTGCAGGATGAAGGTCGTATTTTATTCTCCTCCTAACGGCATTGTTGAGGTTATACAAACCATAAATCCATGATGCTGGTTTTGTTGAGGGGGGGTATTATAATAGTCAAACATGGAAGATAATTCCCTGAAATTGTTTCCACAAGTTTGAAGCACATTATTATTATTATTACTATCATCTAAATATGTGCTGAGTCAGCGTAATTGCATATTTGCTTGGAAAAGCCATAAAACAGGATCAGATTTTGCTTCTGGAACACAAAGTCCAGGCTGTTGGTCAAAAGCATGTTTTCTGTTATGGTTATGTTGTATGGACACGGTTGTAGCGATAAAGGTGAAGAATCCCTCCATTAAAGCGCGTCTGAATGATTCATAAGAGTTGTGACTAATAAATGACCAACTTCCCCTTTAACTCTAAAGTTTTTTAAAGGTGATGTCACCCAGAATGTAAAGATAAAAGGGACTTTTAAACCGAATCCATTCATGTTGTTTTGTCACATCCGCCGCTGAGATTTCTGGCCCCGCCCACTAATACGGAGAAAACGAAATCCAATATTTTCTAAAAGTTAAATGTTAAACCATCAGCTTGTGATTCCAGACACGACGTCGCGTTTATTATGACGAATGACTTTTGTTACACTAGCCTGGATAAATGGAAGGCCGTCCCGGAAAGGAGAGAACTTAAATGTCACTTTGAATTATCGGAACTCTACGATTCCATTTAGCTCCAATGAACGGCGTGAGCGGTGGAGTTCTGGGAGACTGGTGGAGTTCTGGGAGATGGTTGTCTGAAAACCTTAAACTCCAAATAAAACTACAAGAAGCCTCAAGAATGCAAAACACTAAACGCTAAACGGTGAAAAAAACATATTCCTCTCGGCGTGATTTGAGGAAATCTCTACATCTGTGTGTGAGGATGTGATAAAGCTGCAGAGCGGGAATGGTCTCAGCGCGCTCGCTGTTTACCCGGCCTCCATTATCTTTCATTCGCGGGACGGCGGCGGCGGCTCTTGGCAGAGGAGAGGCAGTAAATCAAGTATATTTGCGAGGAGGCGTGAGGGAATTCAAGACCAGCAACAGCTTCAAAATGCAGAAATCCAGGTTCAGCTCTTATTTTGTGCCGTGATATTGGAGGAACGAGGAAGAACTGATGACGCCATCAGCCGCGCGAACGGCGAGCACCAGCCCCGGCGAGCGAGTGGGAACATTAGAGAGAGAGTCAGCCGTGGCGAGCTCGACTCCTCATCACATTTGAATATGCAAATGTTTCCCGGCACAAAGAACCTTGACAAGCTGTTATTACGTTCCTGTGGCTGCAGACACAACAGCCGGAAAATACATTATTATCCCAGCCAGAACACCAGAGCGGCGCCGGGCCCGGACCCGGTTGCCGCGGAGGGGGGCGGGGGATGTGTGCATGTTGCAGGGATGAATGCATGCGTGCGTGCGATAATGCCGCTGGTGTTTTCTCCACAGCTGATTAGAATCCGTAGCAGCAGAGGGAGAAAAAAACCCATCAGTAACTTTTCATGGAGGTTGGAAGATTCTAAGGGCTATTTCCCCCTGAGAAGCCTCCAAACCCCCTGCGTTGTACATGCAATCCTCCTTGATCGACCTCCTCAGATTAAGTGACTCCATAAAAATCTCAAACAGTCCATAATGACTCAACTTCTAACTATTTCTATGAAGTCAGCAGTCTGCTGTGAGATCAGACCCCCTAGGGACTCAATGATGAAGATGATGGGAAGTAACGATCATAAAAATGGTTTTCGGTTAGATCTCCTTGAGGCGGTTCATATGAGGTCAATTTGGACTAAATTGGACTGAAAGTGTGGGATTCATGCTCAAATGGAGTTTTTCTTCATTCCCCCCTTTTAAAATATGAACGACTGGAGTTAAATATTTAATAAACGCGACGGATCTCCTGGAGTCCAATCACGTATTCACAAAGTTTACACTAGATCAGCTCAATGGTTAGGAGGTTATGTGTTTGATAAACAGTGTATCTTTAAAAAAAAGCTCCTTCCAGTGAGTCGACTATGAATTATAAGAATAAAATATCATACATGCAGCAGAGAAATCAAACTTTTTAGCTAATTTGAAGCTTTTTAGTAACATTTTGTGCCATATATGTGCAAAAAAATATATATCTAAGGCGGGTTGATCATGAAAACATTCCTTTTTTGCACCAATCACTCATTGGCGTTGCGTTTTTTTAGGCGCGAGCCTCCTCAGCGAGCAGCGGCGTTGGAATCGGACAGCAGTGAAGGTCAAATGATAATTTGGAGGAAGGAGCAACAATGAGGGAAGGGAAATGAATACACCTCCTATTTCCTGGTCATTTGGTAAAGGTCAGGGCGAGTTATTAAATATCTACAGGGAATGAGAAACTGCAGTTGGTGCTGATTTAAAAAGATAAATAAAAAAAACACCTCTGAATTTGGAGATGTGTTCAGGTTCACTCCGTTTAAATTTCACTCAGTGGGTTTTAACGTTTTTTTCCTGAGGTTGAATCCCGGAAACATCAGGTTCTCGGATCAGTTAACGCTCCGGTGGTCCCTGGGACACCCAGTAGGTCAGAAAGACTGAACCAAAAATCCTCCAAAAAGTTACTACTACAGGAGAAAGGATCAGAAAAAGCTGCAGAATCGAGAATCAGTGGAAAGACAAGAAGCGTTTGAGCAGCTCATCCCCTGATGCAAACGTTCTGATGATGTGCAAAGAGACGCTGTGAAATCCTGACAGCTCTGGCGCTCAGACACCAGGAAGTGGTTTTGAAGCTGCATGAAGGAAGACGCATCAAAAGCTCAACCTCTCAAGGTCTGTTTTTTGATTTATCGCCCACCGGTGCCTCAGATTTCTCCATATTTATGACCGGCGTTCTGATAATGGTGACTCTCCGCAGCCATTTCAGCCACCTTCGTCATCGTGAAGATGATTTCTTAAGCAACAAACCCATCATATGTGCCAGAACATTACAAACACTGGGCTAATCATTAAACCTGGCTAATAAATCAACCCAGTTCCTCCTCACACTAGGGTCTATGTAGGTATAAAATTTGAAAATGATCCATGCAAGAGTTTGAGTATAGTCCGTAAAAAAAAAGGCTCCCCCTAGTGAGTAAAATATGAACTACAAGAGTACAATAACACATTTAAGGTTTAGATCAGCTCAAGTGATCTTAAGAGAATCTTAAGCACCAAATTTGGATTAAATCGTATCAACGGTTAGGAAGTTATGACCAACAAACAGTGTTTTTTGATTAAAAAACGCCCCCTGGTGGGTAAAATATGACCTATTAGAGTAAAATATGACCTATTAGAGTAAAATATGTAATATACAAAATAAAGATCTGCTCAAGTCGATTCATATGCAAAAAAATAAAGCTCCCGCTAGTGTTAGCACTTTGAGATTTGAACCAAATGTAAAGTGCATTATAAATTAAATGTATTATTATTATTATTATTAGTGTTGTAAAAATAGAACCGACCTTTTCAAAAAATCAATCCAGATCTTCCTCTCAGAGGTATAACATTTCTGACATTCTCCTTATACTGTAAAAAAAAAAGAAGAAAATAGATGGAAAAATGATATTTCCCTGTTAATTTCAGATCTCTATATTATTTAAATATCTCGTCTCATTTCCAGAAATCCCACCAAGCTCGTTCCACTGGCAGATCTCCTCCGGCTAAAAACAGCGCGTATTCATTATTTTGATTTATTTGTGGAAGGAGGGGCTTTAAAAACCTTTTTTCTGCCTCTCAGTCAGATATTCTCAGTGAACACGACTACCTGACAGCCAAATGTCAAATAACAATAAAGGAGGGAGGATATATTATTCTGCACACAATAAAAATGACATGAATGGGCTGCTGGTTCCATTTCCAGCGGCCTGAAAGGTCAGACTCCACTTTGTGTTCATTCCCACATGTCAGAATAGAGTTAAAAGCAATAAATATGTGGAAAATACTGCCACTGTACACACACACACACACACACACACACACACACACACACACACACACACACACACACACACACACACACACACACACACACACACACACACACACACACACACACTTCTCTGAAGGGTGCTCACAGTGGAGTGGGTGACGGGTGTTAACAGCCTTCACATCACCATCGGTCCAGATCCACAAACAGATGGAGGCCCGGGTTACAGAACCGACGGCACGGCAGGGTTTCCAGATCAGGGATGAAGAAGAAGAAGAAGAAGAGAGTAGTTTGGGAATGTTCTCTCGTCTGCGTGGGATTTCTGTTCCTACTTCCACTGTTTTAACCCCGGGGAACAGAAAAGGGTCAGAGGTGCTAGAGAACGACTGGGGGGAAAAAGATTCCCCTTCATTATTAAGTGGAAAAATAAGGAATACAAAGTTGTTTTTAGCTTGTAATGGGTAAAAAAAAAACGGCCAATAGAGCGATGGACAATTCATGACAAAATAAGACGTGATATTGAGACGAAATGAGCTTGTACATGTCATTTTTAACTATATCTGACTAATATTAGGACGTTTTGTGTTTCAGAATCATCTACTAATACTTCAAATGTAGCCCCCCCCTTTTTTTTGTGTTCTTTTTTTTAAAATTTATTCTAAAATCTACATTTTTGCATGTTTTTTGCAACGACTTTGAATTAATATTAGAGTCATATTTGAGCATTTTAAGACAAAATCTGTCTCCAACGTAGCTGGAAATACTAAAAATAAGTCCCTATATCTAAAATAAGTCCCTATATCTCATTTAAATGTGATTTGTTCAGAGATGGTTCCTTAAATCAAGCAAAATAAGATATTTTTGACTCCAAATCAGACAAACACTCCAGGTAAAGTTTGGAGTTTTGGCACTGAGGCAGCGACGTTAAAACGATGGGCGAAGAAGGTGAACTTTCTGCAGGATCAGACCAAAGGGAGAGAAGATGAGAAGGAGGACAGCTGAAGAGGAATAAAAGCAGGAATATGGATACTCACGGGCGAGTATCCTTGACAAAAGCAGGACCGGGAGGTTCTGCCTGAAATAGCTGACAGAAGTCATTTTGACATTTCGCGGTAGAAAAATCCTCGTGTTGAATGATAAAATAAAACGAAGGATGAATTTGACTCTTTTTTGCTGCCTCACGTTTCCGGCTCCTAGTTTCTCAGTCACAGTCGCGGCGTGACTCTGTCCCGGCACATCCGATTATAACCTGTCATTTATTCTACTGTGACAAATCAGTTTTCTGCTGTGAGGATAAAGAAGAAGAAAAAAGATACTAACAAAAACACTAACCCTTCAAACACCGGCATCAGAAAGAAATCTCTTGTGTGTGGTGTCCCCCAGGGCGCCGTCCTTGGCCCCTTTAGCATGTACATGGTAAAGGGTATATGGTGAATCCCACTCACCAGCAGGCGCCATCGTAACGACACAATCAAGGTTATTCTGGCTTTACGGATCGGTGGTTATAATGTTTTGGCTGGTGTTCATCCCAGTCCAGACCGTTGTGAAAACCATGAAGCAGCCAGAAAAGACAAACGAAGAAGTGCGAGTCTAAAGGAAATCCAAACCATCAGGTTTTAGTCTGGAGGCTGAGGTCAATTTGAAGGTGATGAAGATGAAGATGGGAAGACTCCGAGCAGAGAAGACTGAAGAGGAAAGAAAAGTTATGAGTGGATATAAACTGGATATAAATGGTTGAGTCCAAACACAAAGTGGGAGCTGGAGGGACAGACAGAAATGGAGAAAACAGACGACAGGATGAAGACGAACAAATCAGGTCAACGAGACTCAGGTGAGCAATCAGCGTCAGGTGAAGACAGGTGTGTGAGAAACAAGGAGCAGAGGAAAGGAGGGAAATAATCAACCTGAAACACAAAAGACAAACAGGAAGAACTCTTATCAGAACGAAACAGGAAGTCATGAAAACCATCAGAGAACTACAAAATAAACAAGAAACTACAAAATAAAACAAGAAACTTTTTGATAGGTAGATGTTCTGTGAAAAAAACCATCTTCCTCCGGACACTCCTCCGCATCCACACAGATCTTCATCCTAAGTGAAGTTGTGGAATCAAACGTTCTCGGCCTTCTGACCCTTCTGCTGAGAGTCAGAAAATGTAGATTTCAATTTGAATCAAACCCCAATATAATAAATCAGCGGTGTTTTCTGTCCATTTTTCCACCTTTGCCTTCAAAACCAGACAGAGGTCAGTCCCCCTTGTCCCCCTGTAACATAAACAACCTTCATTTGACTCTGGTAGGTGGTGCAGAATTGAAAAGAGTCTCCGTTAAAGGGCAACCTGCATAATGCAGCTGAGTGAAATTCCTTTGGGGGACGCTTTAATGGCATCCAACAGCAAAGACAACAAAATGAGGAGGGAAGCCCCGCCTCCCCCTCAGCGCCGCGTTCGCCTCTCCCTAATTTGATCCCGGCCAAGCTTACAAACTTCCCAACTCCTCCGTTCAGCCGGTAGCCAAATCAAAAAGTTCCACATCATTAGCAGCTGAAGGTTGTTATTCTGTTAATGAGAGGCGCAATTAGCCTTTACAAACACGAGGAGAGAGAGGAGAGAGAGGAGAGAGAGGAGAGGGGAGAGAGAGGAGAGAGAGGAGAGAGAGGAGAGAGGAGAGAGAGGAGAGAGGGGAGAGAGAGGAGAGAGAGGAGAGAGAGGAGAGAGGAGAGAGGGGAGAGAGAGGAGAGAGAGGAGAGAGAGGAGAGAGAGGAGAGAGAGGAGAGAGGAGAGAGAGGAGAGAGGGGAGAGAGAGGAGAGAGAGGAGAGAGAGCAGAAAGGAGAGAGAGGAGAGAGAGGAGAGAGAGCAGAAAGGAGAGAGAGGAGAGAGAGGAGAGAGAGCAGAAAGGAGAGAGAGGAGAGAGAGGAGAGAGGGGAGAGAGGGGAGAGAGGAGAGAGGAGAGAGAGGAGAGAGAGGAGAGAGAGGAGAGAGGGGAGAGGAGAGAGAGGAGAGAGAGGAGAGAGGAGAGAGAGGAGAGAGAGGAGAGAGAGGAGAGAGGGGAGAGGAGAGAGAGGAGAGAGAGGAGAGAGGAGAGAGAGGAGAGAGGGGAGAGAGAGGAGAGAAAAGAAGAGAGAGCAGAAAGGAGAGAGAGGAGAGAGAGGAGAGAGAGGAGAGAGAGGAGAGAGGGGAGAGAGAGGAGAGAGAGGAGAGAGAGGAGAGAGAGGAGAGAGGGGAGAGAGAGGAGAGAGAGGAGAGAGGAGAGAGAGGAGAGAGGAGAGAGGGGAGAGAGAGGAGAGAGGAGAGAGGAGAGAGAAGAGAGAGAGGAGAGAGAGGAGAGAGAGGAGAGAGGAGAGAGGAGAGAGGAGAGAGGAGAGAGAGGAGAGAGAGGAGAGAGGAGAGAGGAGAGAGGAGAGAGAGGAGAGAGAGGAGAGAGAAGAGAGAGAGGAGAGAGAGGAGAGAGGAGAGAGGAGAGAGGAGAGAGAGGAGAGAGAGGAGAGAGAAGAGAGAGAGGAGAGAGAAGAGAGAGAGGAGAGAGAGGAGAGAGGAGAGAGAGGAGAGAGAGGAGAGAGGAGAGAGAGGAGAGAGGGGAGAGAGGAGAGAGAGGAGAGAGGAGAGAGAGGAGAGAGAGGAGAGAGGAGAGAGAGGAGAGAGAGGAGAGAGAGGGATGGAGGCACTCGGAGGAATAGATCCGCTGCTGTGTAAAATGTATTGACCCCTTGTCAAGTTAGGAAAGAGAGATAGAGAGAGAGGAGAGAGAGGGAGAGAGAGAGAGAGGGAGAGGGAGGGGGAGAGAGAGGGTGAGAGAGAGAGGGAGAGAGAGAGAGAGAGAGAGAGAGAGGGAGAGGGAGGGGGAGAGAGAGGGGGAGAGAGAGAGGGAGAGAGAGAGAGAGAGAGAGAGGAGAATAGATGGGATTAGTATTCATGGCGACGAACAGTCAGATATATTTTCACTACATTTTGCTACTGAGAGGATGGAAAAACCTCTTTAATGAAATATCAGAAATGCACCCAGACAATTTAGCTTATAATAAAGACAAAGTATTTTAGTAGCGGTGCCTTTGGAGGGAAAAAAACCTGGAGCTCCGTTTGGGTTTTAACTGACTTTAGACAGCAGGAACGTTGAGATGAATGTTTGTCATATCCATCGTTTGTCTTTTGGGCCCAGAACATCAATTTCTATGATCCTCACTTGGAGAGTGGATACTGGTGGTGGTGGCGGATGGCCCTGCATGGACCGATGAATGATTGAAGTTGATGGATCTGCCAGGACCGGGTGGAGATGGGGAAGGTGGAGGGTGTGTGTGACAGAAGCATGAAGAAGACAGCATAAATCATGAAACTACAGTTTTAAGAAAGGAGAACTTTCTAATAGTGGAACCCACTAGCGTTGAAGTTCTGGTACCGGAGCGACACTTTCCGGGTGGATGTCGAGGTAAGGCGGAGGTGTTCAACAGGAGAGTTGGCTCTGAGATTCATCACGGATAATTACCGGAGGGGGACGGCGTGCGGCGGAGGAATCGGGCTCCTGGGACCGTTGTGTCCGTTTGTGCTGCTCCCAAACGGATGGGGTCGATGAACTCCTCGGCTTCATCAATTTTGGAGGAGTGTGGAGACTCCATCCAACTCCACTGGACTAAAAACATGTTAGCAGTCTGTCATGGAGGCGGAGCTTACAGGCAGGAAGTGACGTAGAGAGGATATCCTGAAGGGAAATTCACCAATATGGACACAGGAAGTGGACTTAAAGGAGTGGACTCGTAGTTTGTAATATCTCCCAGCCTCTGTTTGCTTTGTGGAAGTTGCATTGTGGGTATTTTGAGCCGGAAAAATGCAGCATCGGCGAGTTGTTTAGTGCCGTTACTAGTGTAGAAGTCCTCCTGCGGCGGCCATCGCCATATGTCTTCATACTCTCTCACTCTCTCTCTCCCAAATGTCCTGTCAACCTTCAGCCGTCCAATTAAGAAAGGCCAGTGGGTCCAGAAAACCATTGATGAAGAGGAACCAACTATAGGCTGCTTAAAGGTCAAAGGTCAAAAAAAGAAACCCCTCCTCCTTCACCATGAAGATATTACACAAAAGAAATTCGGTTGAAACGGAAGAGCAGGAAGTGCCGTGAGAATGGGATTAAAAGCAACGGGATCCAACTTGAGCCTGAGGTTCTTCCGCTCGCCTCTTGTTGTGACAGGTCACACATGACAGAAAAAAACACAAAACACAAAACGCCCCGCTCCGCTGCCGACGCCCCCTCACAACCCCACAGGTGAGAACGCTGGCAAACACAGACACCGAGCGGGAGTTCACCGGGGTCACACCTGAGCCGGGCTCAAGGATGATCCTCACATGTGACGTCTGCTCGCCTCAGGGAACGCGTTTCACGAGTATTCGCCGAGGTAATATCGGATTCCAGCCACGTTATTCCATTTCTGCTGCAAGAACATCCGAGGCGGCAAAATGACACGCGTTTAAAAAAAAGAAGAAAAATCAAGTAGAAGTAAAGTTACGTCTACTGGATTTTTTTCAAGTCGCAGTAACTGTTATTTTGCATCTGCGCTGACGCTCAGAGGGAAGTGACACCTGTGGGTGAATAAAGTACATAAATAAAATGTGTGGATCGACGTTAGCATCGTAGCTAATATTCTTAAAACCTTCAGAAAGAGACGCAGGGACGAGGGGGATTCTTTTATTTAATGATGCCTCTCCTCAGCCTCTTCCCGTCTCGGTAGCAGCATGGCGAGGGCCGACCGTGTGACGCTCTGTGTCTGGAGGTTCTGCTCTGCGCTCTATTAACGCGGCGGAGGAGAGAGGAGAAGAGAAAGAAGGAGACCAAGCACCATTATTTTACACCCCTGGGTCAATGTCAGAGAGAGCTGCTGGCAAATTAAAGAAAAAGAAAGAGGAGCGCCATAAAAGTGTTTTAGGGGCACTTTTCTTTCCTCCTCCCCGAACCTATGTGCTCCGCAGCGCTCCATTTTCTCCTTTAATCAACTCCTGCCTTCATACCCCCAAACTCTCCCGTTTATCAGCCCCCATCGCCACCTTTCTCCCCCCCCCCCACACCTCACTTCATCTCCGTCTCCTCTCTGAAAGCTTGTCTGACACACAGCTGAGTCTGTAGAGACTGCAGACCTCTCTGTCTCCATCAGCCGCCTCCTTCCTCCTCCTCCTCCTCCTCCTCCTCCTCCTCCTCCTCCTATTGTCACATCAGCAGAGGGAGCAGTGGGAGCCCAGGCTTCCTGGGGACGAGCTCACAAGCCTGCATCACGGCCAAAACTCTGTCACAACGAAGCCGACGCCAACGTCCCCGACAGCAGGGGCATAAAAGCCCCCGATCCCCTGCGTTGTACACACTTTTTTCATGCTTTCCATGAAAAAAAAAAGTTGAGTTGATTCGTGTGCACCAAATTTGGACTGAATCAGATCAACGTTTAGGCGTGTTGTTCTGTGTTTTTCCATAAAAAAACTTCCCCTAGTGACTAAAGCATGAACTACTAGACTAAAATATGAAATATAAAAGATATATATCATCATGTTGGTTCATATGCTTCAAAATTTGGACCAAATTAGACCAATAGTGAGGAAGTTTTGTCCTAAAAACAATGTTTTTGTACAAAAGAGAGCCCCCTAGTGACCAAAGCATGAACTACAATACACCTCTCAAAGGGCTGCTTTTCACAATTTCTTTTAAACTTTCTTTTTATACATTTATACCAGCTTTGTACTGTACTGTATATGTACATAATAAGGAATACTTCTAGTATTGTGATACACAAGTTACTTTACTTCTACTTGAGTAAAGTAACTTTGGTGAATATGAATCTCCTGGAGTTTATTCTTTTACACTAAATCAGATCAACGGTTGGAAAGTTATCATCACAAAACAGTGTTTTTCACGAACAACTCCGCTAGTGAGTAAAATATATTTACATTTATATGTTTAAATATATTTAATATATAATAAATCAGATTATAGGTTTTGGAATTTATTGCCCCAAAGTTTTTAGAGACAAAGCTCCCCCTGGTGGTGTGAATTTATAACCGACCTTTCCCAAAATCAATCCAGTTCTACGTCGTACTCAAGTCCACTTAGCTTTAAAATTTGAAAATGATGCATGAAAGAGTTTTTGAGTTATGGCGCTTAAACAGAGAATATTTTGCGACAAATGCGGCGCTGGATGCGGCGGGTAGCGGCGATAATGATTCCATAATAGCCCCAACTTTTCCAGGATTACATGATGACAAATTGTTTAATTAAACCAACAGCAAAGAGAAATAAAATCCGTTTTAGTTACGATGTTTCTCTGAGGTGCAGATGAAGAAAAACGTCCAGGAAATGAAACATTCACTCTATTAAGTAAAAAAAAAAAAAAAACGCCATTAGTCCCTGAGCAGCTTCATTAACACCGACTCACGCTCAGGTTTCCACGTCTTCAGACTGTGTTTTAGGTGATTTATATTCCCCCTCACACTCCGTCGGCTTTGTTTTCCACTGTTTGGATGACAAATGCTTTGATGACTTTATAATTCCTCCCTAACTTCAGACCCGAGCGGGTCAGGAAGTCTGAGCGAAGGTAATTATACCGGCGCTGCAGCTAATCATTGTCCCTTTTTTTTAAAAATGTTTTCTTTACATCCATTACTTTGATTGGTTTAGTTAGATAGATCAGAAGAAAAAGGATTGGATTTTTTTAATGATAGGAGATGATAAAGAATCAGAACCACGAGATTCATTTTCTAGGTTGCCGGTTGGCTTCCTATGAATCGGCTGATGGAACTTTCTTGAACTGTGGGCTTTTATAATCCTCCTTCAAATCCAGAACTTGTGCACCAGTCAGCCATAACATTACAACCACTGACAGGGTGACATCAGAAAAACATCGATTGTCTCGTTTCAGATGTCAGTAGGTGGGATACGCGAGGCGGAATGTGATCATTTTTTCAAGGCGTAGTACCGACAACAAGCCGTCTGAGGAAGATGGTGATGGTGATGGTGGGGTGGAGGCTACCGGAGGTCATTTCTGTGCGGAGGGAGTCCAACTAGTCCATATCTCAAACTACAGAAGACCTACTGTAGCAGGAATTGATGGAAAACTTCAGAAGACAGGGATTCACAGAGAATATTGAAGTTCTTTCTGTCTGTGTTGAAGCTGGATTTAAATAGAATATGATGCGTTTGTGAATAATGAAAACTCCTCAGTCAACGTAAGACAGTATTATTTGTTGTGTCCACGATGTTGATTGAGGTTTTGATCGGCGCCACACGACCTCAAGTTAAGCGAGGCGTTAGAAAAGTGAGAAAACGGCGGATGACTTTCGTTTTCATGAGTTTTTTTTTCCTTATTTATGCGACAAAACAGTCGCTCACACCGAGTGATGATGAGTTAATTATGTCGTTAGCATGATTTAACGTTCTTGACTTTCATACAAACCAAGTGTGTAGAAAACAGAGACATTAGCGTGACATGGACAAGATGCATTCTGGGATTTGTAGTATCTGCGCAGTTTTAATAGAAATGAAATGTCTTCCAGATATAATTGTACCGTCTTTAGTTTATTATTCACCATCTAAATCTTTAAGTATCGGCTCATAAGTCTATAGTTACATTTAGATAAAGACACAATTATTTCCCATATCAGCTGCTTCTTCGGATTTTTTTTATCAGATATGATTCAAATAAGAAGAAAGTTTGACTTTGAAATTGTTTTTTGAAGAAACTTTTTTAGTTTTTCCTGATATTAATATATTTAATACATTATTATATACTGTTTAGGATGTTGAATAGGACTTCTAGTGTGTTTTATATACATTCTGGTCACCCTCGGAGCAGAGATAAATAATAAATGAGTTTATTTCTAGACATTTATTGACACATAAACATAATACAGACACATTTATCGGTCAGTAGGACTAAACTCTGGTTGATTTGGGTCTTTATGGAAGCACTAGTGTGTCAAACATGACACTGGAGAAGCCGTATTCTGCTTAGTATCGTATCAGCAGGTGTCGCTGAATGGGTCATCATTACATTATGGGCTATATAAATAAGTATATATGCTCATTTTATCAGAGACAGTAACTTCTCATCAACATGTGTTCCTATACTTTTGCTCTAATCTGAATAATTCATATTGTTCTGGCATGGTCTACTTCTTGTGTCTGGTCCTTGTCAGGGCAGAAAGATAGAGATGACACAAAAAGGCGACGGTGTGTGGAGAAATAAACCAACAGCCTGCCAGAGGGCAAAAAAAAAAAAAACAGTGTCCAGGGAAACGCTTTCATCAAGTCCCGGTCATAAAAGCCGATTTACAGCCATCTGGGGCTTTGACCAAGGCTGAGGTGTGTTTGTGTGCGTATGGGATGTTGTGTTCAGATGGATGTGATCATAATTCACCCGGACCAGAGAAAAGTGAGAAGAGAACCTTGTAGAGACACATCAGCGGGTTTCAGCACCTGAATTTAACGTGTCTGACACACACACACACACACACACACACACACACACCAGTGGCTCTATTTCTGAATGCTATAAAAACAAATGATCCTAACTTTGAAGACTGAACTAAAATGGTCTGAAAAATAAAAACCCTTTAATTTCATCATCAATGGTTTTCCTCAGGGCTCAATCCTCGGCCCCTTCTTCTTTAGCATATATACTGTATTCTTCCACTGGGTCTTAATATATATTCAATCAAGTGGCACACATTTCTCCATAATGACTTGATAGTCAGGACATTCCTAAAAACGGATTATTTCCCCTAATTATACTAAAGCTAGCAACAAGACGATAAAATGCAATGAAAATGTCCTCAAACCATTTTATCATCAATTATTTCCCCAAAAGTTGGAGATATTATGGAATCGCGGTTGGTGCTGCTGCCGCTTCCTTTTTGCACTCATTGTTTCTTTAGAAATGTTTTACCCACACAGACCTTAGTGTCAGGAAGAACTGGGTTCATTTTTGGAGGGGGAGCTGGTGTCAGATTTAGTCCAAAGTTTGAATCACCTAGAAGAGATCTATCTAGTATATATGTTGTATTTTTATATATAGTTCATATGTTTCTGACAAGGAGAAGCTTTTTTATGAAAAACAATCTTTTTCGGATATCATTTCCGAATTGTTGGTCCGATTTTTATTCAAATTTGGTGCATATGATTGGACTCGAGGGGATCTATATATACCTTATTTTTGTCAGATTTGATTGTAATGGTTCATATTGCAACGGAAATAGTCCGAGTTACCTTCTGTTGTAAACATACGCCTGTCTGGGAATAACTGTCAACCAGTTTATTCCAAAAGAGTGTGAACAAAAACAATTCACATATGAAGCCATTCATGGGAGCATGAGGAAAAATCTGATTAATTACACGACTCATTGAAAAAGACAGAATATGTGATTAGATCTGTGATTACAGCTGTAATTGTAATGGTTCTGTAATTACAGCCATATGTAATCCATATATAATGACAGACACACGGCTTGTGTCTCTCCACCTGTTTCATGTAAAAACAGCAAATACATGAATGCATTCATTCCATCCTGCCTAAGAAACCCAGAATTAGCAGAAACCACAGAACACATGAGGGGTGAGGGATGAGACGTGAACAGCAACTCCCCCCAGCCTGATGAATAATACAACACTACGGCTTTTTTAAGGAGAAAACAGGGCGGGAAACCGACTGGATCCCCGGTTGAACACCCGCCGAATCCTCCGCAGATATTTCTTCATTATGTTAAAAACTGTGACGACAGCTAGGAAACAAAAGGCTCACTCACAGCGGGTCCTCTGACGCGACGCCCGTCGCACGTCCGCACGAGTAATGCGACCTGACAAGATCCGACTTTCCCGCAGAGTTTCATCACCATTGTGTCCTAATTGAAAGCGAAAGAAAACCGGGGAAAATTTTTAATTGATTTTCTTAAGGAAAAACTCTGCTGCCGAAACTGTTTCTGTCCCGCTGCTGAGGAAGACGGCGGGTTTTAAAGTCACAGGAGGTGTTCCACTCTTTCATTCTGTCATCAATTAAAAACTACTTTTAGGTTACATTAGTTGTATGATTCCTGTTAACTCTTTTCCGCTGAAGTCAAGCAGGTTCTGGGACCGGTTCAAACTTGGTTCAACAAGTGGATCTTCTAAGAACCGGTTTAAAAGGGGCCGATTTGAAACACTATGTGGTTCTTGGAGGTGTTGGTTCTGGTTCTGTGTCTGCCCAAGGATCCCCTCTGGATAGATCCAGAACTCTCTGTAGGGAGTCTGTATCTCATCTGGACTGGGAACACCTCAGGATCCCACAGGATGAGCTGGAGAGTGTTGCTGGGGAGACGCCTGGAATTCTCTTCTTGTCCTGATGCCACCACAAACCGACCCGGGAGAAGCGTGGAAAAAAATGGGAAAGGAATTAACTCCAGGAGTCTCAGCTGTCTCTCTTAGATATGTGGGTTCATTACAGACAGAGATGTTATAACAGAGAAGATCGCGACCCGGGTCTCATCCCAGAATGTCCCGCTCACATCCGACAGGACCATTATATGCCGGGAATGTCGGAGCCAATCTACAGGGTCCGAATATCATCTTTCCTCCAGACAGAACATAATAACATGAAGAAAGATTTCCCAAACAAGAAGGTCAAAGGGGAAATATTTTCATTTCCGGACCAATTATATTTGTTCTTTTGTGTTTTTTGAGTTTCTGTTTACCTTTCCAGCCCAGTTGTCATCAAAATGCTTCGCTGCACTTTTCTTGTCTCGTACTGGTGTCTGAGTTTTCACCGTTAACGGCTCAGAACGAAGCTTAAATAGGAAATAGAAACCGGGACAATACGAACATATTAAACAGACGCCAATAATCAATCCGTTCTCTATAACCACTTATTGTGTGCGGGGGTCGCAGGGGGCCGGACCCCAACCCAGCTGACATCGTGAAAGGAGGCGGGGTGACTTCTGGACGGGTCACCAGTTCTATCCAGGATGCATAAAATCACATTTTCTGCATGACTTTGGAGACGAAGGAAGCGGAACCACACAGACAGAGCCCAAGGGGAGAACACGGAAAAGGTCCACTCAGAAAGGAGGTCTCACTCCCTGTGAGGAAAAAGCACTCACTCCCACTCATACCTGCTTATGCCACCTTTGGGTGCACTGCTGGGTGTCATTTTATCATCATGCCGACCGAGATAAAGTCCCCTGCACCTTCAGAACGAAGTCTTGTCTCACTTTTAATTAGAGGAGAGGACTTTATCTACCTCTCGGTCCCTCTATCCCCCCGGTCCATTCCCATCAGCCGCCTGGCCGCAGCGACAGCAGAATGTAAATTGGGTTCTGGGCTTTAATTGGATCGTGGACACGCTGGAGAGGATCTGAAAACACATAGAGACGCACGGGGTAGAGAAGACACGAGAACAGCAGGGGACCACCTCCTCCAAATGAAAGACAAATGTCAATCAAAGGCACCGTCAACAAATCAGATGTGTTTAAATGAGGAAGACCTTCACGGTAGGATGATGAAACCTCTGAACAACAAGAACTGACTCCACCAAAAGTACCGGGAAAAGGTCCGTCCGCTGTCGACAAATTAAATATGACTATAAACTTTTGAACTCCTCAAATGAAATACAAGCCCATAATAATCTCAAACAGTCCGTTGTGACTCAACCTAACTATGTCTATGAAGTCAGCAGTCTGCTCTGGGGTCAGATCCCACAGGGACTCACTGATGAAGGTAAATACGGTCAACAGGTTTTTCTGATTTCAAGGAAGGAAGGAAGGAAAGAAGGAAAGAGGGAAGTAGGGAAAGAAGGAAGGATGGATGGATGGATGGAAGGAAGGAAAGAAGGAAAGAAGGAAGGATGGAGGGATCGAAGGAAGGAAAGAAGGAAAGAAGGAAAGAAGGAAAGAAGGAAAGAAGGAAGGATGGATGGATGGATGGAAGGAAAGAAGGAAAGAAGGAAAGAAGGAAGGATGGATGGATGATGGATGGATGGATGGAAGGAAGGAAAGAAGGAAGGGAGGAAGGGTGGAAGGAAGGAAAGAAGGAAAGAAGGAAGGATGGATGGATGGAAGGAAGGAAAGAAGGAAAGAAGGAAGGATGGAGGGATGGAAGGAAGGAAGGAAAGGAGGAAGGAAGGAAGGATGGAAGGAAGGAAAGAAGGAAAGAAGGAAAGAAGGAAGGAAGGAAGGATGGAAGGAAGGAAAGAAGGAAAGAAGGAAGGATGGATGGATGGAAGGAAGGAAAGAAGGAACGAAGGAAGGACGGAAGGAAGGAAAGAAGGAAAGAAGGAAGGATGGATGGATGGAAGGAAGGAAAGAAGGAACGAAGGAAGGATGGAAGGAAGGAAAGAAGGAAAGAAGGAAGGATGGATGGATGGAAGGAAGGTAAGAAGGATAGAAGGAAGGATGGAGGGATGGAAGGTAGGAAAGAAGGAAGGAAGGAAGGATGGAAGGAAGGAAAGAAGGAAAGAAGGAAAGAAGGAAAGAAGGATGGATGGAAGGAAAGAAAGAAGGAAAGCAGGAAGGAAGGAAGCCATTATTTAGTATTGGTGTCTGGACAGGTGTAAAGGAAGTGAGCGCTCGTACTTCCTGTCGTGTCACAGAGGTGAACCTCTGGAGGATTCTTCTTCTGTAGATCTCCTCACCCACAGGCGGCACCAGAACCTTCCCTTCGTCTGTAGAACCACATGAAGCTGTGGATTAAAGAAACCGTCGGAGGAGAACATACAAACACACGCACACACAAACACACAAACGAGCCTCGTAGAGGAATGACAGCAGGAAAACAAACAACGACACGTTTCATAAATAATCCCAGCGGAGGAAGGATGTTTGGACCACGACTGAACACATAACATAACACTTAAGTGAAAAGTGACTTCACTTTATTTTTTACCAGGAGCTTTAGGACGATAAAACCGGAGCAACAAGAGGAGTTCAGCGCTGAAACAAACCAAATGTTTCTGTAGACTGACGGAGAATCGACTCCAGGCATAAACTCTCCAGAATGTGACGCGTCCTTCATCAGAACTCCAGATGAAAAGATTCACAGGAAACAGTTTTCACCACTTTGGAGCCAAATTCCCATAAAAGATTCAACCGAGAAGTGAGAAGTTCTATCTTCTATGTGTGTAATTGTGCGTGTGTGTGCGTGTGTGTGCGTGTGTTTGTGTGTGTTTGTATGTCTGTGTGTGTTGTGTGTATGTATGTCTGTGTGTGTGTGTGTGTTTGTGTGTGTGTGTGTGTGTGTGCGTGTGTGTGCTTGTGTTTATGTGTGTTTGTATGTCTGTGTGTGTGTGTTTGTGTTTGTATGTCTGTGTGTGTTTGTGTGTGTGTGTGTGTGTGTGTGACACACACACACACACACACACAAACACACATACACAGTGGGAGATGCCTCAAAGCATCATCCCACTGTCAACTGCGCAACATCGCTGTCAACTGCGCTGCTTTGTGTTTCATGTAGCTTCTATTCCTTCCACCCAGCACCCCTCCTGTCCTCCCCCTCTTCCTCACCCATCCTCACCCATCCTTTATTAATGGCCCAGATGTGGCGGTGGCACACGGCGAGCTCATTACACGGAAGACAAAACAAAGCGCTTATTTCCATATTCAAACATTTTGGTAGGAGGCGCTTTCATGTTCCATGTAACATGTGTTACGGCGTTCTTCCTCTAAAGCTAACTACGCTGCTTGTTTGTCAGTTACCTCTCCGTGTTTGATTAGGTGAGAAAGAGGAAGAGGATGAGGGGGGGGGGGGGAGGAGGAGGAGGAGGAGGAGGAGGAGGATGAAGGGGGGGAGGAGGAGGAGGAGGAGGAGGAGGAGGAGGAGGAGGAGGAGGATGAAGGGGGGGAGGAGGAGGAGGAGGAGGTAGGTATACTCTCATGCATTATGTAACTTTATAGCCGTGCAGCAGCTGGAGCCTGGAGTGTCGGGAAAAGTGGAAAAAATGGAGGAGAAAAGGGAGGTGACTCAGGAAGAGGTGATGATGAGTCAGAGGCAGACATGCTGTAAAGGAGGCGAAGGTGAGGAGGGGCAGACTTAAGTGGGGTGAGGGGGGAGGAAAGAGGAAGGGGAGTTGTGAAGTGGTTGGAGGTAAATGGAGTGAGACAGGAGAGGGAGAACAAAAATAAGTGTGGGATGGGTCAGGAAGATGGAGAGGAGGGGCGGTGGAGGAAAGAGGAAGAGGAGAGGTTGGTGGAAGGGTAAGAGAGAAACATGGTGGAGCAGTGAGTGACATGAGAGGGTGATGAGGCCAAGGAGATGCAAGAGATGGAGAGGCAGTGGGAGGAAGAGTGGATGAAAAGAGGTGAGGGGGAGGAGGACCATGAGAGGTTCAGGAGTGGTGATGAAGAGCAAAAAAAGGGTGAGGTGAAAGATGAAGAGGAAATGGAGGAGACAGGGGCGAAGAGTGGGTTAGTGGGGGTTATGGGATGGAGAGATAATTAGATAAATGAAAAGAGCACAATGAGTGAAGGAAGGAAATGGAGAAGGCAAGTCAGAAGAAAGTGAGGAAGAGCAAAGACAGGAAGTACAGGAGATGAGGAGGAAGAGGGTGGAGGAGGTTATACGGAGGAGAATGGAGAAAGTAAGAAGCAAGAAAAAGT
>JBBDHG010000053.1:0-5000 GCA_037951165.1 Lophius americanus | reverse complement strand
TCGCCATTCTTAATAAAATAATTATCGCTGGTGCTGCATATTTTTTTGAAGTTAGCAACCTTGAGGTGCATCCCGGCTGTGTTTCATCAATTAGTGTCCCCGCGCCACAAGGACCACCTAGGAACCATAACACAGAGGAGGAGACACCTCCACCCTAAATCAAAACCACAACAAATATTGCATGTAACTAGGCTTTGAGAATGTTCGCAGAAACATTGCTCAACAATAATGATAATGAACTCACCTACATGAACGGGTTATTATCTCAGTCCCGCTAGAGAATAATCTCCGCCCACGCATAAAAAAGTAGAAAAAATATCTCCTTATGGGACTTCGGGGGCCTGGCGTAGGTCATTATTTACTTAATTAAATGTCTTTGTTGTAATGAATCTGGACATAAATTGTGGGACATCATTGAACTGCCAGAACTGCTTTAAAGGCAGGAGACGCCACATTTCAAAGGCTTCAGCTTTTAATAATGAGCTGTGCGTTTCACCTGTGTTATTACATGACGGGCTGTTATTTTAATGACCGCGCTGACTCTAATTTATGGATGGGGGGGTAATATAGTACATGCTTGCATTCGTTTAACTTTGCATGGCAGCAGAGCGGTCTGCTCTGCATAATGCCGATTAGGCAAAACAGTGGTGGGTGGAGGGCGGCGCTGTATGAAAAAAAAATTACATTTATTCTTGCATAATCCGTAATGAATTTGCTAAATTTGTGTCAGCAAAATTTGATTTGCATGCATAATGAAATTGAAATGATCAATTCCGTGCAGGTAACAGGCGCGGAGGAGAACGTGAGCGGGACGGGGGTTTTTTTTTGCAATTAAAACAAAAATTATGCAGAAAATAAACTGATAAAGTAAATGAAGCCGCCAGAATCATGACGGCGAAGCTCTGGTGGAGTTAGTTTTTTAGATTAAAGTTCACGTGTGTGTGTGTGTGTGTGTGTGTGTGTGTGTGTGTGTGTGTGTGTCTGCGCTGCAGTGAAACCAGTGAAAGTAGGTCAGGAGGAAGGGCTCACTAGAAGACGATGTGAACTCGTCACCTTGAATCGCATTACAGGCTGCTGAGGGAAGAGAGATGGAGGGACAGATGGGAGGGGGGGGGGGGGGGGGGGAGAGTAAGTAAGAGAGAGAGAGAGAGGAGGTGGAGGTGCAAAATAAATTAACGAGATACTGCATGTGTCCCCAATGTTGCTCTGGTTTTATGGTGACCTGCAGTATTTCACATTTCTGGATATTTCATAGTCTTTCATTAATCCTGCACTGGTAACTCTTTGGTTGAGCACATTTGAATCATCATCCATGGTTGAAGAACGTGACGGGATCTGTGTAGAATACGACCCAGTGGCAGCATGTATATGCTCAAGAGTAAGGGGCCAAGGGTGGAGCCCTGGGGGGACACCACGTGTCGAAGGAGGTGGAGGAATTAACCATGGCTATTAAAAAAAGTCAGAAATGTTTTGGGGTTTTTTTGGTTGTTTTTTGCATATTAAACCATGTGAGGAGTTAGTTTAATAGTTTTCTAAAAGGTTCCAGCTGATCTAATTAAAACTGTTTAGTCTGCAGGTCCGTTTAGTCCTGGAAGTTGTGAGGTAGGATCTCCAAACACAGAAGAAGGTTGTAGGTTTGAATCCGGACCTGGGTCTTCTCCCTGAGGAGTTTGTCCTCATGTCTACATGGAGTCCCAGCTGCACTGATGGACACTGGTTGAACTTTTGGCATGTCCCGTGTAAATAGCATGTAGCAGGAGTGACCCGGTCTCTGAGAACGTCCGTCCGGTTTTCCTTCTGAACACGATAAATCAATTAACATGAAGGTCAGCGGGTAATGGACTTCCTGTGTACCGCAGAACCCAAACACTGTGGACATGTCCTCTCCTGTCCCGCTCCACTCTTCTCTGGTCTTCCTTGTCTGAACCTGTTTATAATATTGACCCCATGAATAAGTTAAATATTAAGGGGCCAAGGATGGAGCCCTGAGGGATGCCGCGGAAAAATAAATCAAATATTTTCGTTCCATTGTTTGGACTTCTTCCCTCTGCTGAGTTTAGAAAATCCTGGATTAGACGTGATAATGAACAGAAAGCCAAACATATTCAGCCGCTCGGTGCAGAAACGTGATTTATTCAAGTTTAATGATCTTGACCCAAGTCTTAAGAAAAGTAAAAGTATGTGAATATTATCAGTAAAATCTGCTTAGATTTTCAAAGTAAAAGTCATCATGGTGCAGTAAATATTTATTCTATATTATTTAAGGCAAGCAGTTGTAAAAATGCAAAAGTAAGAAGTAAGACTTATGACAGAAAAAAGAAAATCTAAATTATAAGTGATGAATGTGTGAACGTATGGTGGTAATAACATTGTAATAACATAGTTGCATAACCCAGTTATAACACTATTCCCTATTTATTTAAAGCGGGTTTGTTCTATCAAAGTAAAAGGAATAAAGAAAGTAACTTTCTAGAAATGAATCCGAATCTATTCAAAAGTTTTTGAGTTAACCTTCCCACAAACAAACACAAACAAACAAACACAGCGCCGCGATCACATGACCTCCTTCGTTCCTAATTGGCAGACTAATTAACATCATAATCAATAAGTGTGTCCCATGATGGCTGCTCTTCAAGTGTGACATTTAAACAACTTGCTTATTATAAAAAACCATCAGGAGGCATAAAGTAAAGCCGTGAAAAGTCCTTGCGTGACATCAAAGGACAAAAACGGATGACACAGATCGGTGAATGTCGTCGAGACACCCGCTCTGTTTATGGAAACAAATCCAAAATCCATTTGTGACATTTCAAAATTGCCTTGACATTTCGATGATCTGTATTAATTATGACGTGAATGCAAAGGCGGCAGGTGTCTCGTCTGTCACCGGGGCAACAGAACACGCCCAAAATATGAAAAAGCCTCATTTTAAAAGTACCAATCAGAAGCAGTAACACAAGCAGCGACGGATTAGATGAGGATTTATTAAGCCTGAGGGGGAAAATAAACTACTTACTGCTTATTTAACAATAAAAATGATGTGATGCACAAGATTTTTTATTAATAGAAGAGGGTTAGTGGCCGTAAGTCTGACTTAATCCTCTGAATCGGGACTTTTAACTAAGAATTCTGACTCCATTCAGAGGGATATCTGGAAATATATTCGGGTCGGTTACCGCGACCCGGCCGAGGATAAGCATAAGACAACGAAGGGATAGAAGTCTGAATGCTGAGATTTATTTCTGACTTCTGAAATTTAAGTCTGAATTCTGAGATCTTAGTCTGAATTCCGAGAATAAGGTCAGAATTCTGAGGATAAAACCAGAATTCTGAGTATAATGTCAGAATAAAGCTATTTTATGGAGAATAAAATCAGGATTTTGAGTTTAAAACCGATATTCTGAGTTTGAAGTCTGAATTCTGATAATAAGTCAGAATTCCTAAAAAAAATTTCACATAGCCATATGGCCCTAATCCTCCTGCATATTTCCTTTGAAGAAAAAGGAGTAAAAATATATGAATGATGAAAAATGAAAAAATTATGAATGTAAAGTTAATATTAATTTGCTGATGCTTGTAAACAGACAAACGATCCGGAACAGTAAACAGAACCGAGCACATCTGTGGCTTCAGCTCCACATTTAATGATTATGTTTTGGCAATCTGGAACAGAAAATGACTGTAATTCCAGTAATTAGTCTGAACCAGCATAATGGGAGATTGATGTTTGAACTCCCAGGGTGCACCATCCTAAAAATGAGGGGAAAAGATGTGAGGAAAGAGGGACAAAGAGACAGAAAGAGAGAGGGACGTGTCCGGTGCTGTTGACAAGTCTCAAACAAGATCTTACCTGATTTGTTTTCGTAGTGAAAACAAATCAGACTACGTTGATTTTTTCAACGTAGTCCTGGAAGGTGAACCTTCCAGGACCGGTCTGAGGTCATGAAGGATATCTCTGTACTCTGCTCCCTGAACCCGGACCAGCCATAAACCCAATCCCCCTGATTAAATCTGAAAATGATGTGTTCTCAGGAAATAAAACTCCCCCATGGGGTAAATTATAATGGCATCCCTCTCCCCAGCAACACTGCCCAGCTCATCCTGGGGGATTACAAAGGCGTTCCCGGGCCAGATGAGATATATAGTCCATCCAGCCCAGTTGGACTTGCCTGAAAAACCTTCAAATGAAGGTGGAGGTTTTACAACATGGAAATAATAAAATAATAGTAAATAAGAAAAAGCTTGATGAGTCAAACTGTTATATTATCATCAGTGAAAGTGGGATGAAGAAAAGATGAACAAATGCTGCTTTTATGAATGCTTCTCTTCTAGACGCCAACAAATCACACGCACACACACACACACACGCACACACACGCACACGCACACGCACACGCACACGCACACGCACACGCACACACACACACACACACACTCTGTGTGTGTGTGACACACTGTGTGTGTCGTAACTCTTTTTTACGATTCCCTTAGTCAACAGGTGATACTGAGAACGATGTATAAATGTCTCTCGCCCCTTTCTAACTCTGGGCTCCTGCCCATCTAAATATCTCTGCGCTGCCCTGTTTCATTCCATTTAATAACATCTCAACCAATCCTGTAATTGTCTTTCTTACTGGAGTAAACTAAATCCTCATTGTTTGTAACTAAATACATATTCATGTCTCTGATTCTTCGTTTCTCTCAGTTACACAACTTCCAATACAAACTAACGCCAACAGCATCATCCAGGAGTCTCTCTCTTCCTCACTTTCTCTCTCTCTCTCCCTCACTTTCTCTCTCTCTCTCCCTCACTTTCTCTCTCTCGCTCTCTCTCTTCCTCACTTTCTCTCTCTCTCTCCCTCACTTTCTCTCTCTCCCTCCTTCTCCCTCTATTGCTCTGCTTCTGTCTCCACCCCCCCAACTCTCTCTCCCCCTCTCCCATTCTCTCTCTCCCTCGCCCTATCTCTGTCCCTTGCTCTCCCTCTCTCTCCCCTCTCTCT
>JBBDHG010000052.1:0-122500 GCA_037951165.1 Lophius americanus | reverse complement strand
AATGAGAGGGAGAAATGCTTAGTCTTTCAGCCCTTTGGCTCGTCTGTATATTGGTTAGAGGTTAAAGGCAATTATAATAATGGAGTACAAACATTGCAGACTCTGCCAGAAAGACACTGGCTTCGGTCTGCAGTTTGTAGAACAGAGATGGTGGAGAAAATTTAGCAGCATGCCGGGCTTTGATTTAAAGTGCGCCAATGCCTCATTGAAATTATCCCCCAAAAATTCTTAAAGAGGGAAATACATATTATACAATGCTGATCGGCATCCTGCGCAAAGAAAGTCACCTGCCATTGCTCAAGATGTGAATTTCAAAAAGAGGAAAAATCATAATCGGACCAGGAAGTTTCTAAAGAAGTCGTCTTGTCAAAACTATAAAACAAAACAAAACCAAGTTAGCTCAACATTGCACCTTTGTTTGCAAACAGGTGCTAGATGCTTTTATATTTAAGGGGTCGTGGGCAGAATGTTACCTCCGCGTCCAGTATGTCTTGTGTAAAACTCTGTTACTACCTCTACTGCTGACACAGAGCTGGGACACAACTAATAAATGTGGACCAGCCCCGGAATTAACCTTAACCCTTGGTGAGGTCATGGGACTTCTAAGTCTACATGTGTTTGGCAGATTTTCAAAATGGACCACAGCCCCGTCCCCATGTGAGTGTTGTGGGAGGGGTATATGATTACCAGGCCCGTTACAACAAGCCCAACGGTCCAAAAGTCAGAACAAAGTGAGAGCTGTCTATATATACTTGGCAGGAAGACAAGTTTTGCTGAAGCTGTCCCTTGTCTCCAATCCCGTTCATGATGTTCATGGACAGGATCTCAAGGCGCCGTCGGGTTGAGGGGTGTTTGGATTTGTGTCCCTGCTCTTTAGTGATGACCTGGTTCTGTTCGTCTCCTCTGTTCTTGTTCCGGAGCATACATTGGAGCAGTTTCCAGAAGAGTCTGCTGGCCTTAACATCCCTCCAAAACTGGGCATGAATTTCTCTGGTGCTCCCGGTCCACACCGAGGGCCTTTCCTGCATGGCGGAGCTCTGCAACTGGTTCTGAGCTTGGAAAGTTTAATTGCAAAGGTGGCTTCGGACCCCAGCTTTACAGCATTCCCCCTGTTCTTACCTCACCTCACCACTTCTTGGTCCCGTGGACCGAGTGCTCACCGGGCCATCTCTCCTCCCCGGGGGAAACGAGGACTCCCCCACCATGCCTCCATCCATCACCTTCCATCTTGTATCCCTGGACAGATTGCATGGACCCCACTTCTCAAAGGTTTTACCAATCAAGTGTTAATGATTCCAATCATTGATGAGGTTTCACACTCCCTTTCTTTTTCTTGCGGTACAGTAAATAACAACTATGATTCTTCATATGTCATAACATTTGGGTTTAGTTATTAACTTTCCTCTCTTATCTATTCTTTATGGATTTAACATATGTGGCTTTTACCACAGTCCTTGCAAGCAGTAAAGAATTGTGATATGTCCCACAGTGCCCTCCATAATTATTTGGACATGTATTCCAATGTGTAAAATTACGTGCAAAAACTGTATTTGTCAATACCCAATATCTTTTATTTTAAATTATTCACAAAAATCTAACCTAGATATTCAAATAACAAAATAACACAAACATTCCATTCTTAACATTAAACAAATGTTTTTTTCTCTAAAGTGTGTGTGCCACAATTATTGCCACCCCTGGGGAATCCTGAAATCAAAAGGCGCAATTAAGTTTGATGAAAAGTTGTAGAGCTGCACAAATCCGGCAATGGATACAAAAAAATATCTCAACAGTTTTAAAATGGTCAGTTTCAGCAGTTTAATCAAAAATACGAAAAAGTTTAAATACAATGGAGATGTTAAAAAAAAAAAAAAGAAAAAAAGAGGATGTGTCGGCAAACTGTACTCACGCACTGTGAGTGATTCTATTGGCAAAAGAGTCTCCAAGGATCACAGCTAGAGAATTGCAGAGGTCATTTGAATCTTGAGGTCATACCTCAGATGAGACCAAAAAAGGGCCTTTTGGCAACAAATGTCAAATACGGGTGTGGCATAGCAAGAAAGGATGCAATTCAGCCACTCAGGATTGTTCTGGACCACCGACAATAACCTTTGAGTATTTTACTCTCTACCCTTTATGAACATTGGACTCGTTCTTAAAAAGTAAAGTTCGATTCAGCATTTTAGTGTCTGCTCTGCATTTTTGAGTTCAACTTGCAGTTCCTCATTGTAACACGCGGGAGAGCTGTCTCTGCTTCCCCTCTGTCTAGATCCAAAAAACAGAAACTTTATCAACTGAGAAGTATCGATTGGTTTCAGGCTTTGATAACTACTGGATTTAAAAAATAAAAAAAAGATATGTCTAAATTTTGTTGAATATTTTGAGTGTCCGATATTTCATTGTGATTATCTGCACACTTTCAGTGACCCCATCATCTGTCATCATCTTCTTCAGTTGTATTAAGTCACCTGTTTTCAGATTTTTTTTAAATTGTCTATTTGTTTTTAAAAAAAATTCTGTTACACTGCTAAAGGCAGGAAGAAGAAAAACTAAAGAATTTATGATCTGCTTTCAGATTGTTTCACCGCACCTCTTTCTCATAAGGCCTTGTGTGTTCTTGCTGCTATGAAACTGGACACAGACTGAATGAAGTTTTACATGAAGGTCATAAAATAGATCAGCAACAAAAGGCATAATAAGGAATGAGGTGCTCTTAAGTGTGTTTATTCTGACACGTTGGGAGCTATTCCCCTATAAACTTTATTCCCTGCCTTTAGAGATAATAATGTTAATACTGTAGCTTCAACTAAGTTTCTAACTCTGAAGCAATCTCATGTACATGACTCTGCTTTGACCTATTGGCCTAATTCAGATTGTAATAATAAACATCCTCTCTGTGTGGATGGAGTCTACCATATTATCTCCTCTGCCTTTAAAAACAAACGAGACAAACGGCTTTAAAAATCCCTCTGAATCCTTCCTTCTCCATTTCCCCGAGCACTGCCTCATCCCGCAATCAGCCCTGATCTGTTTCAGACTCACATTTGAGATGGTTTACAGTGTGTTGCATAAAAGGCTGTCTGGGACCGTTGCTGTATCAGCATCAGGAGTCTCATTTTTCAAGTGTAAGTGAACAAAGCAACGTGTCTTTGGAAAGAATACCGTCTCAAATCCAGACGATAGAAGCCATTTGTGCGGGTTTATCAGTGATTAGTCGGGTCTTTATGGGTAAGGGTCATCTGTTTTGCATGCCTTATTTTATTCAAAGCAATGGGGAGTGTGAAAAGGAGCTTGTGTCCAGTATGTCACTTCAGTATTTTAAAGAAAAACAATATTTGACAGGTCATAGAGATCGAACAAGAACATCAACAATTATTTAATGTGTTGAATAAAATTCATGGTCAGGTTTCACCTCCATATATATATTTATATATATATATATATATATATGGAGGTGGGACTGCTCAAGGATCGGCCCTGGGTCCATTCTTGTTTGCTGAGGTAATGCACTTACAGATGAAGTGAGGCAGGAGTCTTCGTGGACTATGATGTCGGTGGATGACGTTCTGAGCAGGGAGCACACGGAAGGAAACCTGGAGAAGTGGAGCTATGCGCTGGAAAGAAGAGAAATTAATGAAGTGCTTTGTTCAAACTGCTCAGAGCAACGGAGCGTGTGGCCTGTGAAAACCTTCCTCTGGACATTTACAGAGGAAGAGGAACGAATGAAGTGAATGTGATTGTATCTTTCATGGCAACCAAAATTGTGAACCATCTGAATTCAGTTCAATTCAAGCAGATTCAGTATCAGGATGGTTCCTATAGTCCAACAAGATGCCGCTGGGATGTTTGCCTCTTGGATACAGACAGAACGTCCTTTCACTGGTCTGTAGTGAAGAACAGCAGTCTCCTCCAGCGATTCATTATCTTAAGTGTGTGTCTGAGGCAGACGGTGATCAGGCAGCATTCAGAGGCACACTTGCAAAGACTGCTGAAAGTTACAGGAAAGAAGGAATAAGATTTTGAAAAAAGCAAATCACTCACAGGAGACTAACAAGAAGCTCCATCTGATTATGAAGACTGATGTGCCACGTTGTTGGCTTGCTGCTCCAACAGTATATCTCATCTGAAATGAATGTACCATTCTGTCTTCTTTGTTAAGATACTCCATAAATTTAAACTCATACATTTAAACTCAGTTTTGATTAACAAGTTTGCATTATTTGAACGATGCATAGTGCACCTCCCTTTAAACTCGGGTTTTTAAACACATCTCTCTGTTTTTGTGTTTTAATAATTAAGTTATAATTCACTTTTAATCAATTAAAATTTTCATTGTTGTTGTATGTGAAGGGCAAAGTAAGATTTTTTATCGGTATTATATTGGCATAAACCGCTAAATGACGTCCCGCTCATCATGACTACTCAGTAAATTCATAAACATTGAGTTAATTAAGAAGAATGAGTGGATCTATTTTTTTAGAATATAAAATTATGCAGTCTCTTCTTCTGTAACTAGTAAACAGCAAGATATACCAGGTACGCTTCAATTTAAGTGTTAAAGATATGTGCACAGTATTTTGGGTGAAAAGGCTCCCCCTAGTGAGTAAAATATGAATCGTTAGCGTAAAACATTTTATATTCAAGATAGATCTCCTCGAGTGGATTCATATGCACCCAATTTGGAATAAAACAGGCCAAAGGTTAAGAAGTGTTTTTGTTTTTTTTAAATAATTTAAAAAAAAGCTCCCCTTGCAGAATTATATATGAACTATTAGTGTAAAAAATTATGTACAGAAACTAGATCCACTCAATGTGATTCACTTGTAACTAATTGGGACTAATTCAGATCAAAGGTTGAGAAATGACGGCCCGAAAACCTTTACAGATAAAGCTCTCTTTAATGTTGGAAATATGGAACTAATTTTCCCCCAAATCAATCCAGTTCTTCCTCATACTATGGTCTATGGTGGTATGAAATTTGAAACGTACTCATGACTTTGTTTTTGAGTAATGTCCAGAAAACAGTGTTTCTCGTTAAAAAAACAGCTTGCCCTAGCGCACGTGAGAAACTCAAGGCCCACGGAACACATCGGGCCCGCACAACAACAACAATTATGTCCGGCTCACGAGACAAAAACTTATTTTCATAATAACTGGCCGCCTACTATACGGCACAAACACAACAGATACTACAAATCCCAGAATGCACTGCGATAGACGGTGCATCACCCAAGAGCTGTACAGAGCCTGGGAAGAGATATAGATGAGCAATTTTATTTAAAACAACAAATAAACTTATAAGTAAGTCGCACCCGCGTTCTAGTAAATAAAACGCCTCCAGCCATTCAACAGTACTTCAGTGGTTTTGATTTAAAAATAAGAAAACATGAAGTTTCTTACATTTAATGGGAAATGATACTGTATTCTATCTGTGTACTGTTTTCTGAGGAGCAGGTGCTCCTGACTGCAGGATCAGATACGAGGAGCAGCAGTCTACTTTTGCTGTTTTATTACGACAGAAGAATGAAGCGGCTAAATCAGCCCAGCCTTTTACCGAGCGTTGCTCATAGTTCCTTTTTATTGATAAATAACATCTAAAATCAATTGGTTGTTAGTTGAAAAACACGGTTTTCTGGTTGTTATTAATGGCTGTGAATAAAAACTTTTAAATTATTCTGTGAAAACTATGCAGATGGAATAGAATGTGTTTTGCTAATCTATTTTAACATTAATCGGTAATTTGAGTATTTTCTATTACGTTGGTTTGTTCAGAATTCTATAAAATTAGTAAATAAAAAAATAATAAAATTGTCTCCATCATTAAGTTTGGCCCGCTCTATGATTGAGTTTGACACCTCTGCCCTAGTGAGTAAAATAGACATTTTCTAAGTAAATCCCAATGTTTATTATATGTATAAGATAGATCTCTATCTATGCAACAAGATTGAACAAATCAGACCAATGGTTGTAAAATTATTTCCCAAGAACTTTTGGAAATAATGCTCCCCCTGCATGGAGATATTTCCAAAAATGACTCCAGTTCTTCCTCGCATTAAGGTCTATTTGGGTATAAAAATTTGACAATGATCCACGAAATATTGTTTGAGTTATTGCGTTGGCATGAAAGATCTGCGGCTGACGGGGATTCAATAATATCCCAGACTTTTCGATGATATAATTATAAGTCAATCCAAGAGACCCACCTTTCTACCTACAGCTTTGTATAAGAGTTTACCCAGAGTTAGGTTTTGGCATGTTTTATGCATGGCATATTCAATTTTGGTGATGTAACATGTTTCGCAGGATTTAAAAATATAATAAAATAATAAGCCATTTGGTGTTGTGACCATTATCGATGCTTTTGATCGCTTTGATGCTCCTTTGGGGTTGGAGATGGGGGCTCAGTGGGCTGAACAGAGACGCCGCTGTGGAAAGTGCTTAGACGAGCGGCTACAGAGTATTTGAAAGAAACCCAGTGAGATGGTTGGAGTTGTCGGTAGATTCAGAGGCTGGAGATAACTGGGACATTAATTGAGGAATCTGCATCAATTCTTCATAAACCTTGGG
This sequence comes from Lophius americanus, assembly GCA_037951165.1. NCBI lineage: Eukaryota > Metazoa > Chordata > Actinopteri > Lophiiformes > Lophiidae > Lophius > Lophius americanus. The sequence goes on along the minus strand of JBBDHG010000052.1, from coordinate 115,933 downwards.
CACTGTTGTGCCTAAAAGTATGCTCAGAGATACGTTTTGGCCCTTGGCGGAGGTCTGTGCTCTCTGTGTGCTTTTTTCTAGGTGACTCCTTGACTTATTGGATCCCTCCTCCTGCTCCTTTTACCCGGTGTCATGACCTGCCTGCATCGCCTGACCCTCCTCCAGCTTTGGACAACTTTTGACCTCAACCTCCGCCTCTAACCTCGCTGCCTCTTCAGTTTCCTGCTGGAATAAACTTCTCTAAATGCCTCCTGGGTCTAAATTATGCTTCGGGGTCCGGCTCATAGCATATTTGGGGCGTTTGAACTCCACACAAACGTTTCTAAGCGGTTGAGGAGTGGCATATCCTTGCAAAGTTGGAAAATGGAATATCTCTTTCACTCCTTATTTTCAGCTTGTTAACATAAACAAGCGACTCTTCTTCAGCTTAAGACAGCAGAAGGGTTTTTGAGGTTAATCAGCCTCACCAGCAGCGGCGCCCTCTCGCTGTAATGAGGCAGGAAGAGCAGCACGGAGAGGGTTATTATCCTAATCTTGTAAAGTGACTTCCTTCATCTTGTAGTAATTAAATGCTATTAATGGTAAATAGTTCTTGTGATTGCGTGAGACAGGAAGTCTGCGCTGTGTGTGTCTAGAAATGTGTTTCTTCAATAAAAGTAGCACAGTGTGAACTTTCGCCTATTAAAAGTGTTGAATTCACATACTTATTAAGTAAAGAATGCTAAACTATTAGCAGCAATCATCAGAAGTGAAACATCACTTTGCAATTTACAATCCCAATGACTCTTCTTGAAAAAAAACAGCTTTTATTCCAAAATCAATCGCTACATTCTATATTTAAGAATTAATTTACATAACGCCCATCTTTGCTCCTAAGCCGACACCTCCAGGTTCAATTCATTTGCAATACTACAATTTAGGGAGAGAGCGATCATCTATTTCCTCACGGTTGGAAGTCAGCCAGTCTCTAAAGTCCTTTAAAAAAAAGCGGTTCTAGCTTGTTCTCTTTAACTATTTCTTTGATGTTCTTTTATTCTCTTTTTGTGCAATATTTTCACCATGTACCATGTACATTATTACTTACAAATGACAGGAGCTTAGTTATTGTTGTTTTTCCTACCTACACAGTCAAAAGCGGAAATTTATGATGTAGATTAAAGCAATTTCGGGTCTCAGTTCAAAATGTCTTCTCAGTCTCAGATTCAGATCAGAGCAATTGTCCTAACATCCATTTTCCTGCTGCAAAAATGAGGTGCTACTGCAGCCGTCATAATTGTCATTCAGGCGCAAGAAAAGGAAGATATTTATTTGTGCAAGATGGGAGAAAAATAGAGTATTTGCGTTCTCGGGTAAAAACGCCCCTTCCACTAGAAAAACTCCACGGTGAAAAGCAGAATATCGCATAGAAAGAGTTAAAAAGGACAAATGAGATGAAATAATTGTTTGTTGTTTTTTGAAAAAACAATTATGTATCGATGTAAAAAGCCAACCATGCAGAACAAGGCAACACTTTTTTTTCCTTTTTGATTTTAGTCCATCAACCTGACAGATCAACCTGTAAAGTTAGAATTAATGCAACATTGTGGAAAAAAAACTATGGGACTAGGTGATGCTTGAAATTGTGTACCTCTATGTTGGGTTTCAAAAAGGGTTTAAAAGGAAAAAAAATAATGAAATTCAGTCCAAACTTGGTGCATATGAGTCGTCTCGAGGAATTACGTCTTGTATACATTATGTTTTACTTTTATAGTTCATATTGTACTCAGTAGGTGGACCTTTTTTTATTTCACGAAAAATAAAGTATACAAAACTTCACATTTGATCTGAGAAGTTCAACCAGGGGGATTGTTTGTACAACACAGGGGATTGGGGATTTTTCGGGGTATGCCTTTGCTATCTGGACGACGGCATATGCCTAGTTCATCGATGACAACATCAGCAGAGACAGACAGAACTAAGAAATCACGTGCTCGGACAAATAAAACTAACCAAATATTTACTTATGTATAATAATACCTACCATACCAACTAATGCAAACGAGGTTATACATGAAAACATTACACAAAATAAATGATTACACAGTGAATAAAGGAATAGCTAACCACACATGCTATGTTGGGGCACCAATAGTCACAACCACCGCCAAGGAGGTTAAATACCAAACCACCAACCAAACGTTAGAGAGGAGAAATCCTCTTGGATGAGGTGAAATATCTTCAACACAGAGTCCAGTGGCGTCTGATTCAACCTTTTAGGACAACCATAAACCGAACATGTGAGAATCTGTAAAAACATTTACATACTTGTACAAGGTACAACAGTGATATTTGCTTAAAGTGGGCAGATGTGGAATGTTGATTTTCACAGTTTTTGATGCATAATTGATACCTTCAATCAGGCCAAACAGGCCAAAGGAACACACATGTCCATAAAAGTCTGCTTTCATAGTGAGACATTCTAATTATTTTTACTGGAACGCCTGATTTTCAATTTCTCAAACAGTTCAAAAGATTATGAGAAGTTTAATTTAATTGAAAAGGAGAGGAACGAGGGGATTCTTCATGTCGTATTTCCACACTTTAAGCTGAGACAATCCTCACATAACCTTATCTTCTGCTCTCCATAATAATAGCAACATTTACATATCTTATTACTAATAGAAATTCCAATTAACATCAGGTTTATGATCTACAGTCAGAGCTTGATGTGGTTTTACAGCAAGGATTCTGAGATGAGAGAATATAATATCTTATCTCTGAGTCAGGAAGGCAGCGCTGGCTCTGCAGACTTCTGCCTGACGCTGCATCTCCAGCCGACTCTTTCTGCTTCACTTCACTCACTTTGCAGATGAGGTTGGCAGCGGCAGCCCGCTTCCTGCTTCAGACTAATTTATGACCTCTGCAGAGGAGGCTGCATTTGGAAAATCAGCCACAACCATGCTGCCGCAACTGGACATGAGAAGGAAGAAGAGCTCACAGACGTTTGTGTGTGTGAGCATGTGCATTCAATTAAGGCCCCAGTATATTAAATCTGCACAGCTTAAGTAGCACTCCAGTCTGGAAGAGTGAACGCCTCCTTTATGTTTATTTTTCTTTTGGATGCCTTCCAATGTAACAGTGCAGCCATCCATCCATCTTCTGCTGCTTCAGTATTTGTTCAAAAACAATGTATGGTATTAAATTATACCCGGAAAGACAACGTATAATGAAACTGATGCCATGAACGTTTACGAAATCTAATTTTGAGGCCTTTATTGTTTGAATCATTACATCACTTAATGAAGCCAGTGTTCAGTTTGCCCATTTCAGGTGACTGTAGTTACGTGGTGGTCTCAGGGAAGAGGACCGCCACCTCTGGTAATATTTTTAAAAATAAGAAAAAACAAGGATTTTCAGTTGTGGAGTTATGATTATTATATTCCAGTTATTTGAAGAGATTCCTCTAAATTTGAAAGACTGCACCTTCAAGTTTCCTATAACCTTTGACCTTTCATAGTGTCAAAGTGACTACATGAACTGTGATGTCATGCTGCTGTGGAACTCCTTTGACCTCTTTGCTTACAGCAAGTATCAGGTTCTTCAGAGCAGGACCAGAGGTCTGATCATCCAGCGGGTGAGATCACTCCAGCAGGAACTCCTCTCTGAGGAGAACATGGACCAATACTGGCCTGGCTCACAGAAACAGGATACCAGAGAGCTGTTACAGTCAGATACATGATGAGAAACACTAAATGTCAAGTGAGTCACTCTCTGCACGCCCTGCTGTTGTCCTGTTAGGCTTCATTTTTGTTTTTTCTCTTCACAAATTGGACCAACAAATTATGACTGGAAAAAACTGTTATCGGGATGAAAAATGCATGAGTTGTGCTGTGGGTCACCGAATAATCAGGAGACGTCCTCAGTTTTTCAATTATTTAATTTCTGATTAAGATTCGCCAAACATCTCTGGTGGTTTGTGCTTCATCTCAAGCTCTTTGTGTTAATAATAAAGCGGGGAAATGGGATGTCACTCAACAAAAGTGGCAATTAATGCAGTGACTGTGTTGGAAACCCGTGTAACCATTGAGGAAGGGAACAGAAAGGAAGAAAATTAGCGGGTGACAGAAGTGAAGAACGTTTTGGAGTGAAGAATTGTCTCCCTCACGATTGTTCATGTCCCTGAATGACTGGCTTTATTCTGAAAAAAGCACATCTACGTCAAATACGCTGCAGGTGGAGAGGCTGCAATCAGAGGCCAGTAAAGAAAAGCCAAGAACTTGAAAACTAACTGTAGGATCTGAAGTATTACTAAGATAAACACCCACAAATCAAGTTTATAATTCAGAGAAAATACCAGAGCTCTGTTCTTAGATCAACACATTTAGTTTGAAAACTGGTCTACCCAGTTAGTTATTTTAAATTAAGCCAGACCTGAATTACAAATCCAAAATATACTTCAAATAGTTCCACAACTATCAGGTGTTCTTGCATCTCCTTGGTGTGTATGGACAGGTAAGAACTATTATGCCCGTCAATATGTGTGACTAATCTGTGAGGGAGACACATATTTAAAGACAGCAGCTGATGGTGATGGGCTAATCAGGCGGGTGTGACACAGTGATTGGATGGATGAAGTTACCTGATTGAGCGCAGCTGATATCAACTGATCAGACGCAGGTAATTGAGACTGAGCATGTGAAAAAGGTGGGGATAATAGTGGTGGTGGTAGTAATAGAGAGCATTGCTGTGGCACAAGTATTTAAGAGGATGGTCTTTCTGACTGAACTTTCAATTCCTTTTATTAGTGTGTCAACCTCGAACACACCTGAAGACCTAACAATTGTTCATATGCAAAACCAGTTTGGGTTTGCTGGACACTGGCGTTATGGTTGGCTGCCGTCCCCAGCATCAATGGTCTATCCCCGAAAAGTCCCACATCCCCTTCGTTGAATAAGCAATCCCCCTGACTAAAAATGATTAAAAGGATGTGAACAAGATAGATCTCCTCCATTCATATGTACCAAATTTGGACTAAACAGGAATAACAGTTGAGAAATGAAGGCTGAAAACTTTTGGCGATCCTGATAGTGTCAGAAATATACAACTGACCTTTCCCAAAATAAATTCAGTTCTTCCCCGTACTAAAGTCCACATAGGGTAAAAAGCTTGGAAATGATACACAAAAATTGTTTTTGAGTTATGGCTTGAATAATCGTTATCGTATTTGCGAATTATGACAGTTGGGAAAGTTCGGTTGTAAATTATCGACATTAGAGAGAGCTTTATCTACAAAAGTTTTCGGGTCATAATTGTTCAACTGCTTATCTGATATTGTCAAAAATGTTGTGTCTATGACTCGACTCGAGGAAGTCCATCATTTAATTATCATACTTTACTCTAGTCGTTCATATTATACTCACAAGGGCAAGCTTCTTTTTTTTTTTTTTTTACAAAATACACTGTTTTTCGCACATAACTCAAAAACTGCTTCACCGATCATTTTCAAATTGTATACCCACATAGACCTTGAATCTGCGAAGAAGGATTGGATCAATTTTGAGAGAGATCAAATGTATATTTCCAGACACTAGGGGCACCTTCAAACATTTTTGGCCATCATTCCTCAACCATCGGGCGATTTAGTCCAACTTTGGTGCATATGAATGAATTTAAATTGGTCTATCTTGTGTTTTACGCCAATAGTTACTCAATAGGGGGAGTTCTTTTACAAAATTAAAAAACTTTCGGACATAACATATCCCTGAAAAGTCATGGATAACAGGAAGCAGCACTGTACCTGCTGCTGATGACAGCACAGGAATAGTTTATCTTCAATATTCATTCCTGTATGTTCCTGCTGTCATGCACGACACAGCATCACTATCACGTATCTGCGGACTGGACTGCACAGAGACTTTACTACAACATGATTCATATATATACTTCTATATAAATAAATACATCCTGACCATTCTCATCATACATTTACATTTACAGACTATTTTATTTATTATCCTTTTAGTATTCTTCCTTCCTTCTTCCAAGATTTTATCTCTGGTTTCCATTTTTTCTAATTTGTATTTGTTTACTTGTTGTTGCTGTTCTAACAATCTCATTTCTCCTTGGGTTTAATAAAGTCTTTCCTCATCTCATGTCGTATTCTTAAAAAAATTTAGAGTTTTATACTTCCACAAATTGAAAGTCACTGCAGCTTATTATTCTATGTTCTGATCTGTCCAAAAGCTTTTTGTTCTATTCTGGAATCAAGTCAACCACTCAAAGTGCTTTCGTCTGTTAGCTATTTCCCCCTGGAGTGGTCAGCTTCATACCCCTTGGTGGTATGATGGATGAGGAGCAGAGCGTTGCAGATAATGAAATGTTATCATTAACAGGGTATATGCAGTTTAGTTGGTCAATCTTGCTTGTGGTAAACTCGGGGGCCGAATCATTTGGGAAGTTGGGCCATATCTCGATCACAGCACAGCATGCAGTCTGTGAGTTCACAGGTGAGAAAAACAACTTTCATCAAGCAAATCCAAGAGAAGCACATGTTATCTTCTGAGGAGATGTGATATTTAGAGGGATTAGTGGTGACGGGCTGCTGAGTCACCACAACATGAGCTCAGAGGGAAAGGGGCCATGAGTCATCGACAGAGAAAGGTCAGCTCCTCTGGAAATTTAGCTTCAAAACGGCAAAGAGGAGAGGAGAGAAGTTTATTTTGCATTACAGGATCTTAAAATGAAATCCTCTGACTCTCCTGTCTTCTTTTCCTGAGCTTCTGATGATTCACTCTGATGATGAAACAACCGTACGGCACAAATCGAACTGCATGCTGGGAAGGATGGAAGATAAAGCTGCATGCTGTACCTTTAATACTACTGTGATTGATATTGATTAGATGAGCCGCCTTGTCTGCAGACGATGGAGTAAAACACAAACAACTTCAGGGCCAAATTAAAATGAGATGTTAAAAAATGGAAAAAGGAGACAGTCCAAGTCCTCAACCACTCTGGGAAGCAGAATCTAAACTCTGAAAAGACATTGGCTGTTTTTCTTTATGATGTCGCCCACAGCTATAAGATTAGTTATCTGCTGTGGTCATTTATTTTTTTGATGTGTTTGTTTAATGTATTTTATGATGCTGCCTACTTCTGTTAATTGGCAGTTAACATCGTCTCCTCAGTCAGTCTGGGAAAAGTCTTTGTCTTTTCTCAAGAAATCCCCCGGGCTCTTAAAGCTTTAGCCTGCTTTTCCTATGGTTATCAGCAGCAGCACATCTCTGTAGTTTTTAGAGGAACTGCATCTGCTCAACTGTTTAAAATGGAATAGGAGAGCAGAGTGATCTGTTATTGGAGTGTTGTGTTTATGGTTATTGTTTCCACCCGTTATCAGCTCTCAGCAGCTTGACGCAGAAATGCGAGTCAAATCTGAAATGACTGACGCATCTCCCATACACAGTAAGTGTGCAAGAGTTCACTCCTGCTGTATGCGTTTCATGAAGTGTTATAATTTAAAAGAAATGGATACGGAACTTTTCTGCTTAATCATAGCTAGTTTTTTTGCAATTTTTTTAATGTGCACAATTCTATATTTTAATAAAGTCATTGATTTATATCACAGCCAACGGTTGTGGAATATGCAACCCCCTTGTGGATATAGGTGGCATCTTGAAGTCGGAGTCAGTCCCTGGGGAAAAAAATCACATTTTTGGCACATTTTGGGTGCAACAAAACGATGAGGAAAGAAATGTTGAAATGTATTTATTTTAGGCCTTACCTGCCCATAGATACCAAGCTTATGCAAATACACCTTATAGTCATGGAGATAGTTTAAGTTCATTTTGGGTATGTTATTAAGGCAAGTTAACTTAAATAAGGCTGCCTTTAAAATTTAGACTTATATACTGGCCATGCACAATTGAATTAAGAGGCATCATAAGTTGAGTTCTTAAATAAAAATATTTTAAAAATTCAAGAAAAAGCAAATTGAAGTAACCAATTATGATATACACACCTTGATGACTCCGACAAAAAAAGTTTAAAAAATATTCATGGAGCTCTTTCCAGTGATTTAAGAGGATGGGGGGGAAGAAATAAACATGGCACTTGAATGAAACCTGATCCGGTTCCAGAAGAATTAACACCTCATACAAAATCAAACATTTGGAATAAAGAAAGTTGTATGCAAAGAAACTGACCAGAAATAATGTATGATAATAAAACACTGACAGGAACCTTCTATTTTACTGCACAATAAATACTTTTACTTGATACTTTAAGTACATTTCACTTCTACTTGTATTTCATTAAGGTATTAAAAGCACTACTTTTACTTGTAGTGGAGTATTTTCAAAGTGTATTATTATGATTGATTCCTTTACACAAGTTAATCATCAATAATAGGATCTGACACACTTCTTGACACTTGAGAAGAACTTTTCTACATGATAACAGTGATGTTCAATTTCATCATTCATGACTTGTGAATATCAGCAGAGGAATAGTGGGTCTAGTGTTTATTAATCTGACCAGTAGAATCCCAGCAGAATAGATCTCCTCATCTCCTTTCCTCACTAAGATAAGCTCTACAGTGAGGGACAGAGTACAGAGTGAGGTAAATTTGATCAAATGATTAAGGGTAAATGAAACCCATCCTTAGACGCTCTCAGTCAGAGAATCACGGAGTAGTGATACGGCTAGCACGAAGAAGTGCTTTTATAATTCAATAAATTCACCTTTATTCCTTTTACCATCAGTTGTTGCACCATCTTCTCCGGTGACACATGCAGTAATGGTCATGTCTCGGCAGACGTGTGGAGCGTTACTGGAAACATGACTAACCAGATTTACTATTCATTGCTGTAATAAGATATCCACTCATGTCCGAGACATGTTTCACCTGAAAGAAATGAAAACATCCTCCATGAGTCCATGAAACAATGCAGTTATGATGTCAGTTAGCGTCTGCCGAAGCCTCTTCACTCACATATACATAAAACTGTGGATTTTCTGTATAATGTTAATATTGATTATAGTAATTGTATGATGACTGTATTAAACAAAAACAATATAAAACAACATTTGCTTAAACATCAAAAAGTGGCATCATAGGATTCTTCTCGAGGACGCTGAATCCATCAGTTATTCCGGTCCTGCAGCGAGTGGGATTTCTGCTAATTATGCCAGCTAACACCTCCCTGGATCCGAAATCTGATGCACTGGGCGACAAAGAATGGTCTGTATGAATAAATGTGTAGGATATGATTTTGAGGCTTTCATAATGGAACATTTAGAGATGGATTATTTACTTATGAGCAATGACAACTTTTTAGCAGTTTGGTGGATAGATGGCTTGATGGATAAATGAATGGAAATCAGTGATGTAGAGGTGGGATGGATTGATGGATGACTCAGTGATCTAGTAAGGGTAAGGAATGGAGCGGCTGTGGCTCAGTGGGTAGAGCGGCCGACTCCCAATCAGAGGGTCGGAAGGTAGCCGGTTCGAATCCCACCAGGGTCTACTTGTCGTAGGGTCCTTGAGCAAGACCCTGAATCCTTAGCTCCCCGGGCGCTCCACGAGGGGCTGCCCACTGCTCCCTCAGGGATGGGTCAAATGCAGAGAAATAATTTCACTATGTTGTACTATATGACTATGTGACTAATAAAGGATTCTTTCAGAACTTTCTTTCAGAATGATGGATGACTCAGTGATCTAGTAAGGGTAAGGAATGATGGATGACTCAGTGATCTAGTAAGGGTAAGGAATGATGGATGACTCAGTGATCTAGTAAGGGTAAGGAATGATGGATGACTCAGTGATCTAGTAAGGGTAGGGAATGATGGATGACTCAGTGATCTAGTAAGGGTAGGGAATGATGGATGACTCAGTGATGTAGAAGTGGGATGGATGGATGAATGACTCAGTGATGTAGAGGTGGGATGGATGGATGATAGATTGATGGATGACTCAGGGATATAGAGGATGGATGGACCCCTGATATGATTGTGTACCACAAGTCAATGACGACAAACTGACTGTGTTGAAATAATCCTAAAAATTAAACTAAATAAATAAACTAAAAAGAAATCGTAATGGATTCTGTCCAGCAGTTTTGAGGAGAAGCAGGATGAGTTTTCCCTGCTCCATATGTTGGTTGAAGAGGCATGACCCCAGATGCTCCCATCTGGCAGAAGGATCATTAACATGAATGGAGGACTTGTCGCTCTACTGTATCTAAGCTGAGCTCCACCTCTGTGTCCTGATTCGCCCTCCTCCGCTAACAAACAGCAGAGCAGAGCGTCAGCTGACGGCGGTGACCCCACAGGAACTCCAGCAGGAGAAGCAAGAAAACCTTGGATGGATTAGACCCTCATGTCAACAGTCAGATGAAGGTTTTCTAGTGACTCTAATCCCTGTCTGATTTCAAATCTATTCATATAGAGACACTATCTCTCCTCTCCCCCCTCAACCTGTCCCAACGACGTCATGGGAGGAATCAAATCTCATCAAGATCGCTGGTGGGATTATGGCAAAACACTCTGGAGGGTTGACAGTTGATCCCTGATGCGAGAGTTTCTGCAGTCCATGTCATTAGGACAAATGAAATCAAGACGGTCATCTGAGCTCTTTTAAAGATCACACATTATAACCGCCTGACCTCAGGCTCAAATCATTGTATAATAAAATCTATCTTTAATTAAAAAAAAAACATTTTTGCAATTTCCATATATTTTCCTCATATTACTTCGAACTGGTAATGTCATATTAGATGGAAAGAAGGATGGATGGATGATGGATGGATGGGCAGAGGGAAGGAAAGATGGAAGGATAGAAGGAAAGAGAAAGAAAGATGGCTGATGGATGGATGATGGATGGATGGATGGGCAGAGGGAAGGAAAGATGGAATGTTTGAAGGAAAAATGGATGAATAGAAATAAAGATGGACAAATGTTAGAGAGAGAGAAAGAGAGAAAGAGAGAAAGAGATAGATAGATAGATAGATAGATAGATTAAATAAGAGGATGTTATGGTAAAACGCCAAACTATTTGAAATATTGTGGTGAAGCATTATCTCTCTGTTCCTCACCCACCTCTTGCTGCTGTGTTATTCTGCCATGTAAGAGCAACATGATTTCATTTTACACATTCATAAGGAGCGTGTCAACAACGACACATAATCCCACCGCAGACTTCTTGCAGCCGATGTTTTGGCAGACAAAACTTCTGTCTGCAGTGAAAGGGAGCTGGAAATCTCCGAAACGTGGTTTGATGTTAATGAATCATCTGTTAATATGAAGAAAGGTTCGGTGTTCTGTCGGTTCTACTCTCCCTTGACTGTCGTCATCACACCCGGAGAAAGGACAAAAGTTTATCTCTCATTCTTTCCTCAGACGCCCTCTGGTGAAAAACATCTTCAGCAGGCAGGAAACACAGACGGCTTAGGAGGAACGCAAACCATCTGCTCCTGCTGCAGACAGGAAAGACTGACGCTGGTTTGCATCATGGAGACAAGTGATGTGTCTGCTAATGAAATCCCGGTGTCAGCTTGTCAAGACCTTGTCATTCGCACATTTTTCCAAAACCCTTGATGCGCCCGCACGATTCTGCCCACATGGAGGAGGACGCAGTCACACACACACACACACACACACACACACACACACACACACACATACACACACAAAAGCTAATTTCATGTTAATGTAATGTGTATGTGTGTACCCACCCCTTCTAACAGGTGATCACTCACGAACACCTCTTCTTTCCCCTCCCAAATCTATTGTCATGACCCTGTGATACAAGCTGTCCCAGCCCCTGAATGTGGCGCGGCTGATTTGGGCTCTTACAGGTGGTTTCAACAATCTTCAATAAATGTTAATCTTTAACCAAACACTTATTATATCCCTGAGGGGTCAGGATATTACGGAAACCGCCATCACTGCGTCTGCCGCCGATCCTTCGTGTTAATGCGATTAACCCAAAAATAATTCAATGGATCTTTTTCAAATTTTACACCCACATAGACCTTAATGCGAGGAAGACCAGGATCGATTTTGGGAAAAGTCGATTGTATATTTCTGACACAAGGGAGAGCTTTATCACCAAACAATTCCGGACCATAATTTCTCCATGGATGGTCTGATTTAGTTCAAATTTGGTGAACATGAATCGACTGTAGGGGATCTATCTTTTATATATCAGATTTTATTCTAGTAGTTTATATTTTACCAACTAGCTTTTTCTTACAAAAAACACGATTTTTCAGATATTACTTCCTTATCATCGGTCCGATTTAGTCCAAGTTTGGTGCATACTTATCGACTCGAGGAGATCTGTCTTGATATATCAAGAGATATATATTTATCTATAATATGTTATTTATTTTTATTTATCTCGTCATAGATCTTACTGAATAGCATATCATGAATCTGTACATTTTCTCTGCTGGCAGAGGGATTGATAGCTGGTATAAATTGACGATGCTGTGTGAAACTTCAAGTGTCGGGAGGAAAATGTGTAACTCTTGTCAAAGCACACTATAGAAGGAACTGTCACTTTGTTAGCAGAGAATGAAGAGAGATCTCTGTTCACACTGATGGGCGAGGGAGGTCATTGCATTAGCAAAAAAGGGATCAAGGACACACATACACACACCACTCTAAAATCATCCCACAAACTCAAAATGACCTGCCAGTTCCAATTGCAAGTCCTGTAAATCAGCTTTAAGTGAACGGTTAAATAGAAACAAATGGCGGATTTTAACCCTTTAAGCCTCAAACTTGGCAGGAGACGAACTCTGTTTGACCGTGGGATCCCAGGACAGGGACAACCACAGTCCAAAGCGGGTGTTTGCTTACGTGATCATTTAAGACTAATTTGTCCACCTATGTCCATTGTACCCACATTGTTAACACCTAAAAATACTAATATTTCTATCCACATGATTTTTCTTTTTAAATTAAAAAACTCTATATCATTGTAATCCAGTAAAACCATGAAACCAAACAAGCCATGAATTTGCTCAGAAACTCTTTGAATAGAAATCTTAAAAAGTACATGTTTTCTAAGAACTCATCTCATCCTTGACATTGCCTGTTTACACCTCTGCCCACTGGGAGGCACTAGGGGGCAATTAAAATGTGCACAACCAGACTGAGGAGCCATTTGTACACAAATACTGTTGTACAGCTAAACCAACCATTGAAAAGATGTGACTGAGTCAGAGGTTACCGCAACTTTTGATCATATCCTATTACTGATTATTATGAGTATGATAGTATTCTTTTCATTTGCCTGTTTATTATTGATTGAGGGCAGAGAAAAATCAATGTTTTATTTATTTCAATGATTTTAAAAGTGTTTATATGTTGAAAGGCAATGTTACCTTCATGAACCATGGGGAGTTTGCAATTTGTTGTATGCTTTTCATATAATGACAATAAAGTTCTTCTTCAGTGGACTCATATATGGGATTTTTGCTGCAAAATGCCACCTATGTCCACTAGAGGGAGTTATGTTCACATACTACAGCCTTTTGCTGTGGTTAAAATCTAGCACAGTTGGAGAGTGCACAGTTTTTAAAAGAAAAAGCAAAAACTAGGTAGAAACCTGACTATGGACCTGTTGGGTCAAACAGGTAAAGTTCTACTTGCCACTAGAGAATCAACACCGGGTCTTCTTTTATGGATTGAGCCGTAACATAACCCAAAAACCTCTGCTGAACAACTCCTCTGTACTGTGAAACATGTTATTAAGTAAATGTGAGAAACTGCAGGGAGTTGGTGGGAGTGTGGACTCTCGCTGTGAGGAAAGTTGTTCTGCCATAAGGGCAGAAAGCAAAGCGGAGCCTCGGGTACTCGTCTCCTCAATACACAGTCAAACATGAACATAAAAGGTAGGGTATGTTTTGTTTTCGATTCTCTGCGTATATAAAGAGTGAATGTACTGTGCTTATACTTTTCCAGTCTTTTCGACCTCTCAAAGCAGATTACATTGTGAGCCGGTGAATTCACTTGAAACAGAAACGTCCATGAAGACTCCCTGGTGAACCTTTGAACTCCCACACCACACATCAACCTCTTTGTTTTTCTCTGCAGTTGCCAGAGCAGCCTTTTGTTGAGGTGAGTACTAAATAAAATAGTGCTAAAGCAGTTAGTAGTATTGCACCTCTGATGAATGTTTCGTGTGTCCTTGGAAGACTCCATGGAGAGCGAATTTAAGACTTGTCATCTTCTCCCCGCTTATGCTTGTCCCTTTATTCCTCCCTTCTGTTTTCTCTCCTCCTCTCATAGCTGGAGGGTTTGTTCTATCCACGCTCTGATTACTTTTATTGGCAGCAGTTCAGTCGAAGAGGATGCCGACTTGGCTCTTGATGTCGTGCCTGATAAAGATGGATCAGCACATAACGTCAAGTCAGTTCTTTCTTCCATCTCATTAAAAAGACAACATTCAATGAGAACAGGAACAACCTCCAGTGTCACGCAGATTCATGTGGGCTTATTCGGCCTCAAAACTCTGATTTAGTAGGTTTGCAGTCAGTCCCAGCGATACCTCCACCGAAATGTAAATATAGCGTTCCTTACGATTTGGACCAGTCACAGACTGACAAACACATCTAAGTTCGGGAGGAGCCTTGAGAAACTCACAGAAAGAGCAATGGAAGGTGAAGAATCTGGTTATTTATTGCCCTTATTTAAAACACCCTAAGTGAACATTTATGTATATATTTACACAGCGCTGATTATGAATATATATTTGAAGAAACAAAATGAGCTCTTGAAAAGAAACATGAAGTATAGTCCAATTCTGAACTTAACAGTTCAGAGTAACAGGTTATTCCAAGGGTAGGGACAAAGAGTGATGGTCTTTATCCAGAATGGGAAGAACATTAATACACTGCTAACTGTGATGGAGTTAGTTTGTTGTGATTATCTTTATCTGTTCTCCAATGGGAGTGGGCATCAGTTGTCCTCTGTAAAAGTTGAAGGTTGTTATTGGGCTCGGCTCGCCATCACAAGAGTTAATTTATCTGGACATCCAGGATCAGCAAAAATACAATCTACACTAATAATGCAGACACTAAGTCCTTATAAATTATAGGAGATCTCATATTATTCGTTACTCAGAGCATCTTAAGTTTACCTTAATTACTGTTAAGAGTTAAAGCTTCACAACAAAAGGATTGATTATAAGATCTCTCTCCTGCATCCATGGTAACGCACCCCCCTACCTAAAAGAACTACTCACCCCACTGACCACAACACGATCCCTCCGTTCTACCCACTTATACCGCCTCCTCCTTCCGCGGACTGAGCTCAGCCCCATGGGTGATCAGGCCTTCTGTTCTGCTGCCCCTCGTCTGTGGAATGCCCTTCCTGACCATCTGAGGGCTCCACAGACGACTGACACATTTAAAAATGGACTTAAAACTTTCCTTTTTAGCAGAACCTATAACTTTTAATTAACATTGCCGCTTTGTGGTCATGTTTTTATATAGTTATTTTATTTTTTATAGATGCTTCTATCTGCTTTTACTTTGAAACACTTTGAGATTTGATCCAAATGTAAAGTGCGTTATAAATTAAATGTATTATTTAATCTAAATGTAAATATAAAATCTGGAATATTAAAGGTTCTGCAGCTCTAGGAGTTAGCAGCATGTGTTAAACAATACAAAGCTATTACAAAAAAGAGAAATTGCAATGTCAAACTAGTAATGTAGATGCAGGGTCTGCTGCTTAAAACCACAGTAGTAGTACTGAAAATCTGATTAATAGTCCTGGTGACCACAAACATAATATCAAATAATTAAATGGATAACGCAAGTTAAATTAAAGTATTAAATTTCCATTTACATAAATATGTAAAAAAAAAAAAAAAAAAGGAGGCAGGATAAATATATGACCAAATGAAGTAATAAAGGTAAGAGAAAATGTAGGACCTAAATGTTTAAAAAAAGGTTAATTTAAATTGAAATAAATAAATGGAACAAAGATTTATCATACAGTTCAACATATAGAAATTACTTGACTGAATTTGATCCATCCCTGAGGAGCAGAGGTCAGAGCCTGGACAGCAAATTAGGCTTAAGGGTCTCGCTCAAAGACCAGACGTCATATTTACTGCAGGGGCGGTCCGGGGTTTGACCCGTCAACATTCCATTGTCCAGATGAGTGATCTACAGCTACCCCTCTATCAGGTTTTGTAGAAATCTGATCCGTTACTGGTACTTGATTGCTTTTATCCTGCTTCTACTGTACAACATCTCACAGAAAATTATGTATTTTCTCCTCCATTATATTTGTCTCAGTAACTGCTGTAGTTACTCGTTACTTCTCAGGTCATAATTTCTCATAATCTTCCAGTTCAGTAAAAAAAAACAAAAAAAAACATTCAGTTCAGTGATTAATAAAAAATAAAAACATAAATGAAATCTATTTTCAAATACCCAAACAAGGCAGAAAAGAAAACCATGGGAGCAGTCCTAAACCAAGAACCAAAAAGAAAGAGCAAAATCCAAATCCTGAGCGATAACAATATGCAAACAAAACTCAAGAAAACACACTGGGGACTAAACTCACAGAAAAAGGCTGGACCGCTGATGAAGAGCATCAACAACAAACTGTTCCAGAAGGACTAGAGAGCACAAAGTAAATCCTCTGAGGGAACGACTCATTGAGACACAGCTGGAGGGAGAACACAGGTGAACCTAATGGACAATCACACAGCAGGAGAACAGGAGGAAGACAGGAGAGACACACGGAGAAGAGAGAGAAGTGAAAACACAGAGGCTACGCCGGGAGAGAAGGAGAAATGAAATAAAACAAGAGACAGGAGCTTAAAAGTTTAAGCAGATTGAAGAAATCGTGGCCAGAAATGTAAAGCAGAAGTGTCAGCACGAGGAAGGGACTTCCAAAATAACAGGAAAACACCACACAGAATAAACCTTACAAGACCAATACAAGTATGACAAAAAAAGAAGTAGCTGACAAACAGAATCATGAAGAAAAAAAAATGTATAATTATGATTTGAGAATATTCTGATAATTCCTTAAAACAAAAAAAGTGACTTACTTATTCATTACTTTAGGTATTTATCAAATACATCTGTTAGTTAATTATTCATTAATAATTAAATATTAACGACTCAATCTTAAGAACTTACGGACATTTTTAAAAATTACATTTTTAAAACTTACGTTCTTAAAAATCCTGTCTTAAAACATAAGATGGGGTCATCCTATTACACGAGGACAACTTTAACTCTCTCACCTTCAGCACGTTTCTACTGATAATGCCTCCATACTTTTACTCTGGTAAGGTTTTGAATGCCGGTCTTGTACTTGTATAGTGGAGTATTTTCTCGGAGGGGCGTGAGTACTTCTGGTCAAGTAAAGGATGTGAATACTTTACCCACCACTGCACGCCGAGCATTAGCAGTAATTAGCAGTAATTAGCAGTAAGAGACTCATTTCCTCCTCAGTAAAGTCAGATACATCTTGTAACCCTCTCTGAGTCGGCGAGGAAGGCCTCATGTCCCTCCACTTCCTCCAGCAGTCATTGTGATTTTGCCGAGCAATTACCTCACAGCTGGGTGGAGAAGGAGCACTTCAGCCAGACGAGTTTCTGTCCCATCCGACGCGTGACACCCTCGCCGCCTCGCCCACACGTGCACTCACTGGTGACGGCACGACGACTGCTACGAGGTGGAGGAGTGTGCTTCGGCGGTGGAGGATATTGGGTTGTGTGGGTGATGACAAGAAGAGCATCCAAAGGTGAGATAGGAAATGGAAGTCAAGCAGAAAGTGTGTGAGTTTCTTTCTAAATGAGATTTTAAAAATAGCACTGTGGCTTATTGAAGAGCGGAACGAGAGCTCAATAAAGGAATGAGAGAAAACTCTCCGCAAAGACACAGAGCCTGCAGCCATCAGACTCAACAGGGTGGAGATGAAACAGATTAAATAAAGCACATTTAGGAAATTGTTTTCTTGGGTGTCAGACGTTGTATCGTTGCATATAGTTTATGACCCACCATCATCTTTTCCTCGTTTGAAAAATTTTGATTTTTGATAGATTACTTTTTATTCACATAGATCAAACATTAGATTAACAAACTATGGACAAAACCGATTACAAATAGAAAATAAAGAAAAACTAAGCCACAGGCTAATAGAGTAAACTAGAAATCAGCATTCTGATTGAACCAGTGATTGATCCACATCATATTCAACTCCAAAGTGAACTCTTTTAGGTGGAGGAGATGTAGATGTTCAGCAGACATCACTCCCTTAAGGACTTACAGTCAAGAGTAAAGCCGGGGGTTGTGTCACCATGGGTTCTTACGGACTAATACAGAGAATCAGGCATAGATTCTTCATGAAGAAAACAAAATCTATGAGTCATTCTGATGAATCACCTCGGGGGGGTTCTCTGAGGTGATTCACAGGCTCTCAGGTATTAGAAGTGTGTTTTTGTAAAACATAGTTTTGGGACGACCTCTCAGCGTCCGCACATTTACTTGTGAGTGGATTCAAGAGAGAGAAGTTCTGATAAGATAGAGCTTTATTGATCCCAAAGGAAGGGGGAAACCCAACTAAACCCAAACTAATTGAAGAACAGGTTTAACGCATTGGCCTGATGCTCATCGGCTGCCATGACCAGTGATGGTTCTTCTGGCATTTGTCCCAGTCCCTCATGTTGTTCTGCTAGAGTTTGCTCTCCGACTTCCTCCTTTAACACTCCTTGCCCTCCACGATCTTTTCCGTCAGTTTTTCCCACACAGTCTTCATATTCTCCTTGTCACTGCCTCCTTCCTGCTCAGTCTCCTTCCTGCTCAGTGTGGCCTTGATGTCTCTGGTCATCTAGGGTTTGTTGTTGGGGTCTTGGTGGGTTTGGACACGGGCTACCTCCACCATTTCCTCATGTCGCTCCGGCTGCAGCTCCTGTCCTTTTTTTTTTGTCCACCACCACTATCTGAAAGCTGGTTAAACTCACGACAGGCGTGTCTGTTGTCGCGCAGCCATATCTCTATGAAACACATAACCCATCCCTCCAAGAAAGACACTTTCGCTCATTGTGATTGACTTTAGCCTGTCCATCATCATCATCATTACATTTTTGGGTATAATCTTCATCTACATATGACTAAAGCAGTGTTTCATCTCCAGCATCATTCATCATTCATGTTCTGCGATGCATATCTGGATTTAATCTGTTACCTGCAGTATTATGGGATAGCTCACTGGTGCAAATTCATCTGCTGTATTACAGGATGTAATATGGTGACCTGAATCGACCCGCAGTGAGTTTTTATGGCAATAAATAAATCAAAATAGAAACATAACTAAAGGTGTATGACTTACGGTATATTTTTGTCGATATGTTTTTCATGATATGTTATCAGGAAAGTATCATAATTAGCAATAGTTAAAACTGCCGATGTGATACACTTTACAACATTTCTCCTTTCATCAAGTAATCAAGAATCATTAACATATTTTGTCTGTGGATATAATGGATGTGAGTAATTGAATCCGTTGTCGTGACTCTGTTTATATGTTGTTATTTATATGTTTGTGTTGGCTCTCCTGATTTATTTTCAAAGTTTATATGTTATCATGGTTTTAGTTTCTGATTTTTGCTTTATTTAATAAGTCATGCTTCTGTGTTTTATGTTTTTACCTTTTTCCTGTGTTATTTCAACAGTATGTCTTTGTGTTGTTATGTGTCCGGTAACACTTTGTGTGTTTTCTCTTTGTATCTTCATAGTTTACTGGACTTTGACATTGCCTCTTATTCAGATCGGGGTCTCCTTGACATTGACTTTGTGCATTACATTGAACTAAAAAAGAATGTAATGAACAATTTATTTACAAATAAATAATAAGTAAAAAAAATAAAAATAATCACAATAATATTACTCTGAAAAATGTTCAATTAAGGTTATTTTCAGTGAGAGAGAGAGACAGACTGATATTGTGATAGTTTTAATGAATATTTCACAAGTCACTACCGCCACCTATTGGTGCTTCACCAATAGATAGAAGGAAAAAAGTCAAAAGAAAATGATTTATTCAGTGTAATCTTATTCTTTTATGAAACTAACATATTTTAGTTATTATAGCTCCCAATAAAGGCCCAGGCAACACTTCACATTTAGTCCAAAGTAGAGGATAATAATAATAATAATAATAATAATAATAATAATCAAAGAGATTGTGGTTTTTACATTATAACTCTAGTACTCGTATACGTATCCTAATTCTCCTCCATCCATGATCTGGATGAAGGATAATCAAAATATACATCTCTGGAATCAGTCTGGAATCAGGTGTAATGACGTTTCATTAGTGTAAAGAAAATCCTCCCCCCCCATGTTTTCCGTCTTTAGACTTTCCCACTTCCGGTTGACAGTTTGACCAGGAGGTGATGATGGGAAATGTCAATATATACCAAATATTTAAATAAATGCACTAAACGTTTAACCGGGGGTATTTATTTTATTTGTTTTTAAGTGGTGTGGATTAGCATTACAAGGGCTTGAATAAAAAGCTGAAACCAAATAACCGTTAGCTTCCGCAAGCTTTGGATGCTAACATAACTGCAGATGCTAATGACACTTTTTTAAAACAAACTTGAACATGAACAATTAACAAAGCAAGAGCGGGTATGTAAATAAGATAAGACATGAAGTTTGAGAATTGCGTTTCTAATTAAAATGATATGATTTACAACCTAACATACAATTCAAGGAATTCAAATAAATACATTTAACATATATAAAACATTTATTTAGAGCGACTTCAATATTGTTATCCTTTAAATAGAATATATAAAATGTGATGCAAAACATTTCTTTTTTTTTGTATATACCCATGAAACCTTCATGTCCTCACATTGAGTAATATAGGGAAAGTGAAACAAGATCATCGAGCTGAATGACACAAATACGGACCTACCTAAGGAATGTTTTCAACTTCATTGGAATCTCATTTGAAGTTAGAAGCTGGAAATCCAAAATGAATAATCTATTTCACTTAAGGAGCGACTCATCAATGCTGGGATTGGCTTTCACTTAAATGCATCTATTGGCTGGTACATTTTTCATTATTTCAGCAAAGTCTTTTCTTAGCAGTTAAGAAAATAAAACACATTTTGATGGTAAAAAAGACCACATATCACAGGATGTATTAAACACATCAGTTCTTGTGGATCCAACCCAAGTGTCATTTACAATTGCATGATGCTACTAATATTCCACAGGAATCAACAGAGAAAGGTTCACAAAGAACTAGCTATCATGCACGCTTCATGGTGCACACACGTTAGAGATCTGGCATATTTATAGAGAACGATAAATTATTTAAAGAAAGAAATAAAAAGCAAGAACTGAAACTGAAATACCGCACATAGAGAAGCTCTGCTCTGCTCCACTGTTCTTCTTCACATTCACCCATAATCCATCTGTTTCGACCACTGTCTTGCAGGATTCAATCCCGTCAGCCCTCTTTCAGCATCGACATTGACCTAATTCTATTTAATGCAGTCTATCAGTGGGACACGTGATTTGCAGCCTTCCACTTGTGAATAAACGTCACACCAAGGTGTAGACAGTTCTAGCCATATTCTGAAGCGGGTGGGCCTGTCACCAGTTTACAGTAACCTGACAAAGCTCCCAGGTCAATATACAGGGACCCCTTCCTCCTCATGTGGCCAGAATCCTCGGAGTTCAGAGAAGATTCTGCAAAAAAGACAAAGATATTCATGTTAAGGGATGTTTTGTACTACTACTACTAGAACCAAACTGATCTGGACACCTGTGGGTCCGTACCTTGGGTGGTGTCGTGGTGCTGGCTCTGTTGCCTGAGCATGGTGTGAGTGACCTCCTCCATGGCAGAGTCGAGGCTCCAACAGCGCGGCTGATCCTCCCTGGGTGGGTTGATGGCCTCCTCCTTCAGCAGCAAAGACGCCGAGCTCCTCAGAGCAGGGTTCCGCTCCAGGGCTCGCTCCAGGAAGGAGCGCATGGCCAGGCTGCAGTCCTCCGGTATGTCCTCCAGAGGTGGGGCTTTTTTGTGGATCTGATGGAAGATATTTGTGGTTTGAAAACTGCAGCATGGTAAAGACAAAAGACCACAAAAAAATGTCCCTGATTGTTTCCTCTGAGTAACAGTTAGAGCAGAAGCTTGTAAAACAAGTTTGGTTGTGATCAAACGGAGGAAGGAAATCAGTCTGCAGTAATGACACCCCAAGTCCATTCACACATGCTATTAGTATACTTCTTTTAAACTTAAACCCTAAACATAATAAATAAAAGCGTACACTTGCAGGATACATTTTATGCACTTACTAGAGTTACTCTAAGTTTATATAACCAGCAAAGTTGGCTTATACTGACAAATATATGGAAAAGTCTACGTATATTGGGACTACACTTGGACTTAATTATGTAACTGTGACATACTTTAGATCTTCTCCCTTCAGCTGTAAACTTAATATAACTTAACAACCTAATAATACACTTTATAGTATGCTGTTGTTGATTAATATTTGTAGACTCAGAGAAGAAAGTGTACTTTTAATTTATACTTGAACTTAACTTAAGTATACTTATAAAAATGAACTTGAGGTGTACTTCTTTTTTTTTATCAGGGCATGTTCACCATGCAGCGTTACTTCTCCATGAAAGCTGTTTGAAGCGGTAGTGAGTAATTCCCTGAATCAGAAAATTCAGATAATCATTTCAAGAAAAAGGAAACAGGACATGTTGAAAGCTTAGAACCCATCATGGCAATTTAGAGAATAAGGTACGGATAGCACACCCTGCAATCAGTCACTTCACTCCAGTCAGATGTGATGGTAATCTTAACTCTAGAAGATGTGAAGAAGTGGGTCTGTTTTTATAACCTGCATTGAGAAACAGGATATCGTCTATCTCACACACATAGAGATGTGATTTAGCAGCTGGGATACTAGCCCTAGATGTGGAGCTAAATAAAGACAAACCTTTATTTGAATATTGACTGTTGTATTTTAAAAAGCAGGAGGTTGGTGGCAGAAGAAAATTCAATTAAAAAAGTTATCGATTATTTGATGCAAGACGCAACCGACACAGGCAGGGCTACACCTCACTTTGACCAATGGGTGGAAGGTAGGGAACAAGCACCACCCACATTGACACCCCTTGAGCATACACACGTCATAAACAATGCCAACCGCTGGCCACCGTGCAAACTAAGTAATCAGACAGCCTACATGCAAACTACCGACATACCTTCCTTCCTGTGTGCACACTTCCTGTGCTCTCATTATTCAACACATTCCATGAGGCTAATTAGCAGGGAAAGTGCAGCAAATCTTTCCCCGAAAACATCCTATCTTGATAGATGAGTGTTCTAACCGCAGCTATGTTTCATCCCTCCCATTTTGCTGGAGATAATATCATGGTGTCGATGGTCCTGGTGATTCACGAGGCAGAGCGTGTTCATATGATTTTGGGGAAGTGGTTTTAGAGGCGGGCCCAGAGGGAGTGGGTGGTATACTTCGCAGGCTCAGCGTAATGGATGGGGTTAGTTGGTCGCTGGTGACCAGCTTGTGAACTTTACCCATCCAAGTGATAGATAGCGCTTTTATTTTCTTAACTTTTATAAAATTAAAGTGACTATATCCTTTCTAAACAATAAAATATCCGATTCATGAAACTACTTCCATGTGTGATGCCTGAACCAATCCTAAAAGCCCGTTTAAGGTTGGAATATGCAGGTTACCGTAAGTTGATAGACTGTCTAAGTGAACTGGAGAGATTGTGACAGTTTTGACAAACAACAATGAGCCTGAGGTCCGTAGTTCCCCAAAAACAGTAGTTCTGGTGTCTCTGATGTTTCACCAGTTCCAGAATTGATCATATAGTAGATGTGTCTGGTAGCTGCAGTCAGTATGCACATAGATGATTAAGATGATGAAAGTTATTCATAAATATGTATGTATCTATTTATATTGTATGCAATTTGTCTATTTAATTGTTTGTCTATTTAATTGCTGTTGCAGTTTCCGTGCTGCTCTCTTGGCCAGGTCACTCATGGAAAAGATATTTTTTGATCTCAATGAGGACTTTACATGGTGGAATATAGAATATATATATAGATCTACTGGAGATGATGGCAAAAACTTTAAAAACAGCTAAGATATTATAGACTAAAAAATATTTGCGCCTTGTTACTTTTCAACAAGTGCATTAATACCTTCTTCATCTGAGGAATGACATCAGTCTCTAACTGTGCAGAACATCCAACAAATGACCGGATACTGGTTCTAATGTTTTGGCTGATCGTTGCATGTGTGTGTGATTAATGTAATTTCCTAGCTGCTAATGTTTTCACACAAATGACAGGAGGTACAGCTGAAGATTCCCGCCATACTTCATTCTAACGCTTAGAAATAAACGTATTCTGTTGAGGAGGGAAAAATGATGATTGACAGCCCTGTGACGGCGCCGCTCACCCTCTGTCTCACTCTTGTAAGAAGTCTTTCTTCACTTTAACTTGCTAGCACATTAAACCTGTGACACACTGATGTTTGAACTTGAGGGCAGTTTTAATAGCTGGTAATAAAACCCTTAATAAGAATATTTATGCATCCGGTTGACACACTCAGACATTAGCCATCATTTGGAGGGGTCTTCGTGTCTACCTGATGAATTAAAATCTAATTATCTTCTACTTTTAGCTCTCTTTAGGTCTCCACCCACTCTAAAAGCTCCTCTATTTTTAGTAGGGGAAAACTTCAGAAGACCAAAACGTCTTCATGATTTATCCAGCCTAAAGTCTACAGACAGCGTGACTCATGAAAAATCACCCAGTACTTACAATGTAGAGGTAAGACGGGTAGGCGGTGCGTGGATACCTCCTGACCCACGGGGGGCTACCAGTCTGCATGTGGATGATGGTGGTGCCCAGGCTGTAGATGTCTGTCTTCGTATCATGGCCTCGACACAGAACGAGCTCTGGACTCATATACATCTAAATGGAGAAGGATTATAATGATTAGTTGTAACGGGGCTGCAGAAGCGGAACAACGTGTTCAGTGTTCAACAACAAACAGGAAGAAACCACTTGTAGGGAAAAAAATCCTAAACCTTGGACCCATTCTGTGTGCCAGTATGAAAGCTAGAGTTGAGGCTTGTTGACCTTTGGAGTGTGGAGAGTAAATACAAAAAGAGCTCATCTCTATCGTCTCTGGAAGTTCCAGCATGTTTTCCCATGATAATGTAAGACTGAGCAGCTGTAGTTTGGGCTGAGTTCCTGCTCTGAGACTTTCCTACAGATTGCACGTACTAAAACGTTCTCTCGCTCAAATAGATCAAAAAATAGTAAAGCTCCAGGCAGATATATGTAATATAGGACAAAGGGGTTTGGAAGACATATCTTGGATTAATCCTTACAATTTCCCAATTGCTGATTCCACCTGCAAAGATCAGCAGACTTTTACGAGCATCAGTAAAGGCATCGATGCTCAACCTCTGACTCCTGTCAATCACTGGCCTCCTATATTCATCTTGGAAACAAAAAAACTAATCCACTTAAAAACACCGGGGTAGTCTAGCGTAAGTCATAAGTCAAGACCAGTTCTGCTTTTCTAGTAAAGATACACCCTCCGGATCAGGGATGGAGAAAAGAAGTGCTGAGTGGCCGGAACGATTAGAAAAAACAGAAGCCACGTAGGTTTAGTCATTTATCATGGGCCCCCAGCATAAGTCCTGTAAACAGGCCTTATTCACATGACAGACATTTTCCTATTGTCATCATCTTCAGGAAGGGAAGGTCAATGGTAGGTGTGGCTTGTTGTACGAATTCAGGGAATCACATAAATTGTTATTTAGTTGCTTCTTGACTGATCAATTGAAAAGACAATAGTCTCCTGAAATTGCACTTCAGGAGTTGAATCATGTCCTCCTGCAAAAACCAGAGCTTTATTGCAATGATTTTACCATAAAAGCTGAATTTAAACATATTTAGTTTTACGTTTTACAGGGAAAATGTGCTGGAACTTAATTTTTTTTTAATACAGATAAATGCCTTGAACTGAGTATTTTTTACTTAAAATTAATAATTGTAGCTTAAAAACACTTAATTTAAAAGTGGGTTACTAGTTAAAGGAATTACTTTAAGTTCATCAAAAATGCTCTTTTTCCTTTGTGGGACTTTTTCTTTGACTAACCTCGGTTCCTCTCAGGTCTCTGGGCATGTATGTATCCTCTGTCATCTGCACTGACAGACCGAAGTCAACCAGAACCGCCTTATCTGACATTAGGACGATGTTACTGGCTAAAAAGGAAACACAAAGTACTGGTTAGGATTCAGTTAGTGTTTAAACATTGTTGTGTAGGTATTCAGTGACTCAGCTGTGGTTTCACCTTTACCGGACCATTTAAACCTTCCAACAATTCGAGCCTGGTTTTCAGGAAAACAATCTGACGGATAATTTGAGGGCAGGCGTTTTGTAAAAAGTCTCATCTATGCGCTCAAAAACCACAAAGAGATTTAATGACATTTTTCGCTGTAGGGCGGAAACAGTGAGAACCGCAGCGGCGTGTCAGAAGGGCAGAATAGCTGTTGTCTTAAACCTCACCCCCCACTGGACCCTACATTTAACCCCTAGAGAAGAAGAAGAGGGCTGGAATTTCCAAGCACCTAAAATCCTGCATGCGGACAACCGCAGCATGACTTCCTGTAGTTGAAGTCATTAGCTATGTCTTTCCTGGTCGCTTCCTCGAAACATGTTGGTCAAACTTAGCGTGTAAGAATGTCAGACTCTAGTGATCTGAACCGATCCTCGCCTCCTTCCTCCTCTGCATTTCAGACCAAATCATTCACCTTGACTGTAGGTCTGTGTTCTTACAGAAATACACCAGCTAAAAACATCACATCACTTCCTGACCCATTTGCTCTCAGATAATGTCGTACGTTTTATATCGTGGTGGATGATGCCGTGCGAGTGCAGGTACTCCAGACCACGCAGGACTTGCTTGGTGACCCAGATGATTTCAAACTCCCTCATGGGCCCGCAGCTGTCCAGCTTCTCCAGGACGGAGCCGCCTTCTCCGGCCTCCATGAACAGGTGAATGTTCTGGTCGTAGAGCAGTGCGCCATAGAGCTCAGCAATATTCTCATGATGTAATCGGGCCTGAAATTCCACTTCGGCTGCCTTGAAATTCTCCAAAGGGATCTGTGAGGTTGACGATGAAATGGAGATAAATGCATCGAAATCAGTGGTCCATTTCATAATTACTGAGAGTGATGTACCGTATGTGACAGTGACAAAGCTAGAAGTAGCTGCTAGTTAGCTAGCAAAGAGACAGATAATAAGGACTGAAGGTGGAAATGTCACATTAATTCATGCAAGACGTGCCAAAGTCCTGCATATTTTAAGTTACGCCTTGCATGAATGAAACACCCAAGATAAACTTAAAAGAGCTCCACAACTATCCGGTGTATTTATGCTTTAAAACAAAGCATTTAATGAATTTGCTCATTAATTCCTGGATAGCTGCTGCATCAAATTTGATAGAAGTACCACGAAGTTCATGTTTTTCTATGCAGGTTTGTGGGAGAGGACCAGGACGACTCCCTATTTGGAGAAGTTAGATAGCCAATGGACCCATAATGGGGCAAGAATTGGGTTTTGGCTGCAAAATACCACCTATGTCCACTAGTGAGTGCTATATGAACATATTTCAACCTTTGACCTTTACAGCATAAGCATACATAACAAAAATATTTGTTATTGTTTATTAAAATTTAGCATTGTGCAATGTAAAGAAAAACGATAATGAGTCTGTTGGATTGAAGATGTTTATGGCCTCACAGATCACCGACTACATCCAGTTCCCCCGCTTTTGTCACTTTTGATTTATTGGTTTTTCATTATCACAACCTGCTTGACAGAAAAACCCTGCAGCTAGTGTTTCGTCAAAGACCAAGCAGAGAAATCATCACTGCTGTTTTATCAGAACTGGCTCTCCAGATATGTGCAGATGGATTATCTACCCTCTTACTTCTAACTGTGGAAATTTCCCACCCTCCTACGTCAAACTGTGGAATGCTCCGCCCTCTGACATCAAACTATGGAGCGTTCTGCTCTCCTAAGTCAAACGGTAGGATGCCCCGCCCTCTTACGGCAAACCTCTGTCGACAATTTTTAGAAGAGCCTAAAATACATTTTTACCTGAAGGCTTTGTCTTCCGACTCAAATACGTATTATCTATTGATTCTTCAATTTTTTTGTTCTTACTTGTGTATTATTTTTTTTTGTTATTTAAAAATGTTATGTTATTTAACATATATATTACATTTTATAACTTAATTTAAGCATATTTGCTTTTCATTTGTTTGCGTTGGCTCTTGAGTTGCATTCTATGTACTTAAGAACCCATGAACCTGTGCATTGTTGCATTGCTATCAGGGCTTACTGCGTGTTGCACACTCTGTCAACAAAGAATTCTGGGTATTGCTCCAGAGGAGGAAGGACATTTCTTTCCCGTACAGGTAGGAGTAAACACAGTGTTCACCCTGTAGCTGTAGAGAGCAGTTAATATAAGAAGAGAGGAATGTGTTTCAAAGCAGCCAAAGCACATCTTTGTTTATCGTAGATCTGATTTCGAGCCAATGAAAGGAGGCTCAAAAAAGATTACTGCAAGAAGTTCCATTCTTGCAATAATCTTGTTCTGTGTTGTAAGTTTGACCTGGTTCTTTCTGAAATGTTCCAGTTCTTCATGTGAAAACACTGATAATGTCAGTGTGGAGACATTCAGAGTCATTGAACAAACCCAGAGGTAGCTGACATGCAAAAAAAAAAGAAGAACTTGGCAGGTGAAGTAATTGGCAGCGGGTGGAGGAGTTTTGACGAGTCAGCTCCGGCTGAATTCCAGCCATTGCTCAGCAGGACTCACCAGTTTACAGGCCATTCTCTTCCTGGAGGTGGTGTCCTGAGCCAAGTGGACTTTCCCAAACGAGCCCTTGGGGACAAGGCCTGTGCCGGGATTCTTGTAGGTCAGTTTCCAAGAAAACAGGAGTACGTCCATGTTGATCTGGTAGCGTCCTTTCTTTATGACCATGTACTTCTGTAAACGACGCTCAGTTAGAAAATAAGAAACCACTTCTCTTAATGACAATATGTTTTCAGCTCAGACTCATTTCCAGGCAAATACTGACATTTTGGTGAGGTGAAATATCTTAAATCAAGGTAATAAATGGTTATTTATTTGTCCGACAAGATTTTTATTCTTATCAGTTTCTGTGTTAGTGCATTTCACTGGCTTCAAATGTTTTGGTCCTTAATAATCTCATAAGGGGATTATAACTTGATTCTGAGATTTTTAAAGCTGGTTCTGAGTGAGTTGGTGCTTGAAACTAGAATTGCCAGAATTACTAGGCTATTTGATCAACAATGACAACAAACATGCTTTGTCAAAGTCAGAATCTCTGATTTCAAGGATCATATCCTGTTAATCTCTTTTCCAACATTTTGACAAAATAATTCTTCGGATTGAGGCAAATGGACTCGACACACTTATTTTAATATATAATTTTAAGATACATGTGGGTTTTACTTGTTTAAAAAAAAAATCCTTGCAAGTCTATACTCTGCAAAAATAGCCATACTAGAAACAAGCCGAATCTACTTAAAGTATAATCAAAGAAAAATAGAATTTTCTTATTAAAATAAGGAAAAAATCTTGTTCCCCTGCTGGGATATTGTACAAACCATTGGTGTACCTTGTTACATGTTTGCCAAGATTATTTTTTCTTTGGAGACAAAAAATAAAATTTCTAGAAAGACTTGTGAAAATCTTTTTTTTGAAGTAAAATTTTCCCGCCTGGGGTGGCAAATATTTCCTATTTCAAGTTTCACATCCTCCATTTTAATTCTACATGTTCTTGCTTTTGAAAGCTGAGGTTTTCATGCAGCTTTGTTCTGCAGAAGACTCCCACCTTGTTGAGCAGGACTCCTATCTCCTCCGGCAGCTGCTGCAGGACTGCTGTCTGCATGTTGGACAGGAGGTTGACGAAGGAGAGGAGGTCCGTCACAGTCCCATACCGGACACCATATTCCTTCTGCTCAGCCCCCAACTCCTCTGAGTCTCCTGCCTCCTCGTTTACATCCATCTCCTCCTGGAAGAAACCTTCCTCCTCAAATGACAAGCCTCCTCGTCTTTCCTCCTCCTCCTCCTCTTCGATGTGATACAGCGTCTCTGCAGCGTTGATGATGTCTTCTATGTTCATGTGAGCAAGCAGCAGTTCTATTCCATCATCATATTTGTAATCCATCTTGATGCTTTAAGTGTTCTGCTAACTCTGAAAAAAAAACCAGCAGGAGGTCAATGTCTTGGCATCTTCAGCTCACTGCTGGTAAAGAAGGATTGTGATGTTTCTCTTAAGAAAGAGCGGCTGTCTCAAGGAGGGGAGTTTCACACTAAAGCTGGGAAGCCCCTAAGAAAGTTTGGACCAGCTTTTAAAAAGCTCATAGAAATGACTGGATCGTTGATAAAGATAAAGCTTATCTGAACCCCACTAAACTAAAATGTTACATAAAACACAGACCACCCATGTGACCACAAATATCAGCTTTTGAATGGTAATAGTGTTCCTCACAAACAGTCACATATGGACAACAGACGTAGGAATAGCTTTTTCCCACAAGCTGCAGAGAGCTGCACCTTTAACCCCGCCTACACTCATGCACGCCCACGCACGCGCACATGCACACATGCACACATACCTAAACCACAAAAACACTACACGAATACAAAAACAAAGCTCTGTAGTAAGTGGGGAAATTTAGTCATTACAGCAAGTCAGGAACGAGAAAGTTATTGGCAGTAAAAAAAAGAAAGAAAGAAATCTAGTTATTGATAAGAGAGCGAATAAAAAAAATCAAACCAAAGAGTAGAAAACAAATACTTACATTCAAACACATATAAATAAAAGATATAATAAAATGTAAGTAAAGATGTAAGAACTGGATTAACACAGGGAAAGTCCAGCCTCCACATTTTAGCCCAGTGGTATTAAAACATTTCCAGTCAGTCCAGTACTTTAAGTAAGTTGCAGACGTGCGGGATACAAAGATGGTGTGTATCATGTATGATGAGGGTGAACAGTTTCTGTGTTTCAGACACGACAACGTTTAACAGTCAGCAGTGAAATATCACGCTGATCTCTGAGGATGTACAGAGATTTAATAATAACATGAATACAATCAAATAATATCTAAAACGTACTGATGGCACCTGCTATTGATGACATCAGACAAGATATAACAAATAAGGGAAATAAATACGACAGGACACTCACCATACTGTTTGACGGTACCGTCTCCTCTCTCTGAGACTCTGTAGGGTCTGAAGCTGACTGACTGACTGCCTCTCAGGACTCAGACTGTTTTTACAAGGAAGTAAACAGAGGAAGTGCAGCCAGCGAGCATGTGGGCGGTGGAGCCATGACGTCATGGCTCTCTCTCTCTCTCTCTCTCTCTCTCTCTCTCTCTCTCTCTCTCTCTCTCTCTCTCTCTCTCTCTCTCTCTCTCTCTCTCTCTCTCTCTCTCTCTCTCTCTCTCTCTCTCTCTCTCTACTCAGGTTTCGTTTTCCCTTTCAGCTGCATGAATAACAATTTGGTGGGGTTGACTGCCGAAACATCATCTTCTGCAGAGGCGTTGGGTATTTTCCCTGCGGGACTAGAATGCTACAGGCGTTTGAGTTTATTGCCCATCGCAGAAATCAGACATATATGAAAATTCAAAGATTGTTGTAGCTATTAATTAAAAGAGTAGAACTATAACCGATTATCCATAACATGCCTTCTCCTCTGTTCTTGTGGACTTTAATTTTGATGATAATATGTGATGTTTCATTGAAAATGATATTGATATTACTTAATGAATTCATACTATGTGCACTATGTTCAACTACTATGTTCAACTACATAGTAGTACTACTATGTTCAACTACATAGTAGTACTACTATAGTTGAACATACTATGTTCAACTACATAGTAGTACTACTATAGTTGAACATACTACTACTACTATGTTCAACTACTATGTTCAACTACATAGTAGTACTACTATGTTCAACTATAGTAGTACTACTATAGTTGAACATACTATGTTGAACATACTATCCTGGCTATGTAACATACTATGTTCAACTACTACTACTATGTTCAACTATAGTAGTACTACTATAGTTGAACATACTACCGCCACTACTACTACTATGTTCAACTACTATGTTCAACTACATACTAGTACTACTATGTTCAACTACTATTCGAATAGTAGTTGTGTTCGAATTCGAATCCCACCAGGGTCTACTTGTCGTAGGGTCCTTGAGCAAGACCCTGAATCCTTAGCTCCCCGGGCGCTCCACGAGGGGCTGCCCACTGCTCCCTCAGGGATGGGTCAAATGCAGAGAAGTAATTTCACTATGTTGTACTTTGTATGACTCTATGTGACTAATAAAGGATTGTTTCTTCTTTCTTCTTCTTCTTCTATGTTCAACTACATAGTAGTACTACTATGTTCAACTACATAGTAGTACTACTATGTTCAACTACTATTCGAATAGTAGTTGTGTTCGAATTCGAATCCCACCAGGGTCTACTTGTCGTAGGGTCCTTGAGCAAGACCCTGAATCCTTAGCTCCCCGGGCGCTCCACGAGGGGCTGCCCACTGCTCCCTCAGGGATGGGTCAAATGCAGAGAAGTAATTTCACTATGTTGTACTGTGTATGTCTCTATGTGACTAATAAAGGATTGTTTCTTCTTTCTTCTTCTTCTTCTATGTTCAACTACATAGTAGTACTACTATGTTCAACTACATAGTAGTACTACTATGTTCAACTACATAGTAGTACTACTATGTTCAACTACATAGTAGTACTACTATGTTCAACTACTATGTTCAACTACATTGTAGTACTACTATGTTTAACTACATAGTAGTACTACTATGTTCAACTACTATGTTCAACTACATAGTAGTGCTACTATGTTCAACTACATAGTAGTACTACTATGTTCAACTACTATGTTCAACTACATAGTAGTACTACTATGTTCAACTACATAGCAGTACTACTATGTTCAACTACATAGCAGTACTACTATGTTCAACTATAGTAGTTGAGGAGGCGGCCAGGAGACATTGAACTATGCCTCCTCGCTGCCAGGAGGCATAGTTCAATGTGATTGGCAATCGGCCGAGCAGCCTCAATGCAGGCTATTTGCAACACCAGTAAGGATCAAATAAGCTGTTGAGGAACAACCTTGAAAAAGTTTGGCACAAGGGAACTTAATCAGACACTTCAAAATGAATTCCCCCTGAGGAACTAAGTAATTGTCAAGAAGCTAACGTTGTCAGAATGGCTAAGGCTTTCGAAGGCGCAAAGCCAGCCTCGAGCCCACTGTATTCGTGGACGCATGCTGTAAATTATGGTTTTAAAAAGTAATAAGAAAGTAGGCTGAGGAGGAACAACCCCAAAACGTTCTGGCATCAGTAACTTTGACAGAAACTCCAAATTTGATCAGCCGGAGGAACATAGCAGGTTCCAAGAAGTTAACGTTGGCAGAGCTGCTAAGACTGTCGAGAGCGCAAAACCAGCCAGTAGCCCACTGTATTTATGTTTGCATGCTGTCAATTATGGTTTTAAAAAGTAAGGGTGAAATAGGCTGCAGAGGAACAACTCCAAAAACATTCGGCACAAATAACTAAATCAGACGCTTCAAATTTAATCACCCTGTGGAACAGCGCAAGTTTCAGGAAGCTACCATTAGCAGAGCGGCTAAAGCTAGCAAGAGAGCAGGGCCGGCCACAAACCTGCTGAATGTATGTTAGCTGTCAATTTTATTTTGTTTTTAAAAAAAATAGGAATATAGGAATAGGACAAAATCGGTATAGGCTGGTCAGAAATTATAAAAATCGGTGATCAGCCAAGAAAATTGCAATAGGTGCATCTGTAGTTTAAAGTCACAAAAACTTATAATTAATGTTAAAACACAGAAAGTCTTCATTCATTCATTAACCATAACTGCTTATCCTGGTCAGGATTGCGGTTCTGGAACCTATGATACTCTTCCACTCAGAATTTGAACCATGATTTAGGCTTATAGTTTGTTTTCCCACTTGCACACTTGAATATTTATTTTTCTCTCTCTCTCTAGATTTGTATTATTTATTACTTGTTTTTCTATATTTTTTTTTCTTCCATTTTCTATTGCTAATACTATTTTTTTTCATAAATGTATTTGTCATAACATGATTATTTTATAACAATAACTGATCATTTACCTGTAAAGTTCTTCCTTCTGTCCCTTTTACAGATTTTCTGGACTGGTACCTAACAGGATTTATGTTATGATTTATATTTGTATTTATTTATATACTTTATTCTCAGAATTCTGGCTTAACTCTCAGAATGCGATCTTGATGCTAAAATATGGTGTAGTACTATTGTGAGAATAGAGTCAGAAATCTGCAAACTTTGGACAGAGAGTTGTTGCACTAGTAGCACATGCTGTACATGCAATATCGGGTGTTTTTTACCCTAGTGCGCAAAATACCAGAGGACTCAATGCAAATGGGTTCGTTTCCCACACACAATGTGATTTACTAAGCCTGAAAATGAAAAAAAAGAAAAGAAAATTGCAGCGCTTGTGATTGCGTCTGTATTTAGTTTGAAAGGAAGGTGCTTATTGGCACAGACACAGTTTGGCGTACTTAATAGGCCGGTTCTGTTGTTTGGACCGCAGTAGAGGAGCATTACGATTATATTTCTCTGCTGTATGTTGCACATCATCGCCACAAATCACGGATGTGAAGATTGTATCATATCTCCCAATTTACTCCCTTACTGCAGTTATAGTCCCAATGACTTCTAGACTATATCTAGAAAGACAAAACTATATCTTCAGAAGAGTGACACAAAATCACTTGTCAGGGATGGAAACATCCACGATCGATTTGCTGAAAGGAGCAGCGGAGTTGGACCAGAGCAGCCCCGGTGTCCTACCAGGATGGAATCCAGCTGCTTATGAACATGGTGAAAGGTCTATCTGCTCTTCAGACACATGCACACTCGAGATGAAACAGTACTAACTTGATTTCTTGCCAGCAGCTGTGACAGATGATTGAAAGAGAGGGCGCTACAGGGTTCAAATTAAGAGCTACAGGGACAGAGCGCTGCAATTGATGGCTCAGGTGAACCAGAAGAAAGAAGGTTAAGGATAAAACCACTAATGACTAACACACTGAGCGCATGGTCACCTGCTCAACACCCAACCACAATATTTTACTAACTTTTGGAATTAGTAGTTCATAGGGCATCTAACTGGAAACCCTTGGTGTAAGAGTTTAAATATTTTTTTATTCATAAATTGTATTATTTATAAACTATATTTTTATTCACTTTTAAATTTTTGATGTCTTTTAACTTAATCTAATTGTTTGCTTTAACTGTCCAAACTAGTTATGAATAATGTTACTGTGAATATAAACTAACATTCAAATAATATTTTACTCCACAGAAGCCAGAACATTTTGACCAGTCCATGGGCAGCATATAGACCAGAACAAGATACTGATGCTGGTCCTAGAACCCGAGTAGATACTGAGTCCGGTCCTGGATCCCATGAAGGCTGGTTTCAAGTCATGTCCAGAAAAGAGACTTTTTGATTTAGCGACCGCCACCTGATACATTTCACACTATTTAACATATTACATTATCCTGGGACTCAAAAACAGGCTCCTTCAATTGCGACTGTCCACTTTTGTAAACAATATCTCTTTAATCAATATATTTTTCATTAGATAATAAGATCCTGGCTATTTGGTTTATTCAATTCTTTTTTTTTTAATGTAAATATTATTATAGTGAAGATAAAACTGTGGAAATGGACTGTGATATCACAAAGTATGCTTCTACAAACTCTGTTTAAATTTTTATTAGAATTTCATTTAAAACAGGTTTAAACGTACAGTTAGCCATCTACTGGCAAATGAAAGCAGCCTAAACACAACAGTGTACATAAAATACAGACAGAAAGCAATGAGGAAAACTGGACAGCCAAGTGCAGCTTATCTCCCTTATGCATAGCGCCTCTTGATTTTGGTACCAGTTCCTTGCCGTAGATAGTAACCTGCGCATGCGCATTCATTGCCTCGATCAGCAGCGATGGCGTCCTCCATTGCAGCGAGCAGGTTACAAATGAGGAGAAGTGACTGCCTGTTGAAGAGCATACAGAAAGTCCAAACTATTTTTCGCCAACATATCGGAACGAATGTCGTTGCTGCGAAAAGTCAGGCTCTTCAGAAAGACGTAACCGGTTCGTATATCAGGTTGCCAGACTGAGTTAGCTAAGTTATAAGCCATGTTTCCATAGAGAGCTACATTTCCAACTGCATTTAAGAAATCTGATGATTTAGCTTAAATTAATTCTAATTCTCAGCAAGTAACTTATTAATAGTCGCAACAAATAGTTTGCCAAAACAAGGGCTGCTAAACGGTGTTTTGTTGTTTTTAAAACAATGACAATAAAGATCTATTCTATTCTAATAAGGATTTTAGGAAATTACTAGACTTAAAAAAAAAAAAGTAATTGAAAGTGGGCATTCTTTTTATTCACGAATGTTACTAAAACTGTATTTTAGTAACATTCAGTAAAAAAAATACATGTAATATTCATACATTAGATGTTTAAATCCAAACAAATAAAACCTGTGGAGAAAAAAGGGTGAAACGAGGACGATAAAATAGTGAACTTTCAAAATAAATAAAGCTATTACACTTTAAAAAAGATGAATCAATTACTAAAAGAGCAGCTTGAAGTGACATAAACAATTTTAAAGATATGAATTATCCTTAGGAGGAGGTTTGTCTGCATTGAGGAGGTTTGTCTGCATTGAGAACCAGCTTATGGTCTCTCAGTTCAATATGTCAATCAGCAATGCAGCACCTACAGACTTAAGATAATGTAAGACAAGAAATTATTCATACCAAACCGAATTTCTTTCATTAAAGCAGTATAGCATTATATCTAGACTAATTTGACTTTTATTTCTGTTGTCAGATGAAAATGTTGGACACAGACCCTTGCATGAAGTCCAGGCTCTGCGTCAGGAACAGGCAGAGCGAATCGGTCCTCATCAGCTGCCCCCCAAAGGCCAACGGGAAGAAGTTCCTTAAATATCTATCCAGACATGGAAACATCAACAAATGCTTCTTCTATGAAAGCTACGTATGTGAATTACTCAGCCCTTATTACATATAAGTTTGATATAAAACGAAAAGCCACAACATTTTAACCACTAGAGATTATCAACTGAGCACATCTACGGTTCACACCACTCCTCCTACCGTTCATGTGGCTATTCCTTTGACACATAGCACCTAACTAATCATTGCTGCAGATAAAGTCCAACCTTTAATGGAAGCGGTAGTCGTTAATTTTAGTGCCCTCTTCCAACAGGGTAATGCTCCCTGACACACTGCAGAAATGATTCAGGAATGGTTTGTGGAGGCATTGATATGCCCTCCAAAGTCTCTCCATCTCAATCTATCCCAGTATCTGTGGGATGTGCTGGGCCAAGATCAGGATCATTATTGGTAGTCTTAGGGTTATAATGTTCTGGCTTCTTGCTGTATAACAAACTTGGGAGAGAGTGTTAGGATTCCGTTTGATTATTAAATTGTGGGTTGATTTCCAGGGAATATATGCGGTGGCGGAATTTGCCAACAGGGAAGGTGTTGTGTCCTTACTTGAAGAAGCAGCCATCCCCAGTCTGAACCATGAAGCGATGGTGCCTTTTAAATCCAGGCTACTGTCTGTGAAGAACCTTGGTTCTGGGGACACCTCAGACCTTCAATGCCAGCCTCAAACCAGCATTCACATCAACCAGCTCATCCAGAGGCTATCCAGAGAGCAGAGTGTAAGTGAACCATTTTCTAAAAACAAACATAGTCTTTAGTGATTGTGATAAACATCTTCACCCATCTCCTCTCCTCTCCTCTCCTCCCCTCAGATAGACCAACAGGTAACCTCTCTGACAGAAGCCTGTGAGCTCACCGAGGAAAACATTCGATTGCGATTCCTCGTCTGCTCTCTGCTCCAGGATGTTGCAGCTGCTTATTTCCCAGAATGCAGCATGAAGCCGTTTGGTTCATCTGTGAATGGTTTTGGAAAGCTGGGCTCCGACCTGGACATGATTCTGGACTTGGATTGCATCACCGGGAGGACAGCAAAGACGGTAACAATCGAGTTTATGGGTTAGCCTTTTGACTAAAGGGTTCGTCCAAATTCACTCCTCGTACTTTAAAATGTCCCAATTCTGTGATCCTAAAGGATTAGCAGCCCCATCTGTCACCCTCAATTCTTGTACATTACTTTTTATTGACGATATTAAACCAAAATTATACAATATGGTGATAGTTAGAGCAATAAGCCAACAAACTGTGTGCAGAATTAAAAAAGAAACAGCTTAAAATTTAAAACTAATGTTCCCAAATTGATTTGACTGACCAGGCAAAACAGGAAACACGATGAGAGACAACACAAAATCCTCAGGCCAAATAAAAATAAAAGTATTTCAAAAAAAGAAAATAGATGAGTGAAAGTAAATAAAAATAAAATAAATTAAAAAAAGTTAACAAAGAGGGTGAAACAATAAAAAGCAATTAAATAAATAAAAAGACATCACATCTCAAGATCAACTAAAAAACAATGAAATGTAAAACAATATGCTCACGTTATTCTCACACAAGAAGCAATAACTTGTTTTGTTTTTTTGGTCACACTTTTGATCTGGCACTACAAATACTAACATTTGAGGCATAATGGTTTGAACAGAAGCATGGAGAACTAAAATATCCCTGATGGTCACCTGGTGCTGATCCATATTTGAAATAGTCTTGGAGAGGCGGATGTCTGGTTCTTTTTAGGTGGGAACGAGGCCTGCGCTCGCCAGCAGGAGATGGATGCATCTGATGTCTAAAGAACATGACATCACTGTCTGTGATGTCATTATTTGTCTTTGCCATCTCCTTAGCTTTACCCATAGTTCATGATTTTCAGTGTCCGGCCCGTGGTACAGAGACACCTTGCAACCTGATGACAGCCTTGGAGTGTTACATCAGTGAGATACTGAAAAATCAAGTTGAAAACTACTGTCAGATGCACAGAGGAAATGGGTTTCATCGAAAGGTCGGCAAAAACAGGAAGTGCTATGAAGCCAAAAAAAAACTTGATATTGAGATGAAACTGCTCTCGCCGCTTTCTTCTATACATACTGATACTACTGGTGGGCAAAGTTTCAGCTCCCTTTAGTTGAGTTAAAGTGTTAGGACACCCCTTAGAAATTACGTCACTACATTTCACTGTGTTGTGGAATGGTTCCTGTATAGCATATTTTTGTATTCATTTTCTTCTGATATATAGGTTAATGTTACAGCTGCAGATGTAAAAGGTTGAATGAATGAAATTATTTTCTTCTGTAGAGTATTGATTCTAAATACGCTGCTGAGTTAGCTCAGGTAGCATTGCTGTCCCGTGAGAACCAATAATCTCCAAAGATTCAACTTTTAATAGAATCAAAGACGGTTGGTGGGGATGGGTTCTTGTTTTTATTTCATAAAGCACTTGTGTTGCTTTTTATTTGTATGAAAAGTGTTGTAGAAATAATGTCTGATGGAATAACTGATTTTAAAATCAGTTATTTAAAAAAAAAAACATTTAAAATTGTAATCTGACATTTATGCAGACATAAATGATTTCGGCAAAATAATTAAACAATAGGAGTGTTCTCTCGACTTAAACTTACTTTTTTTGGAAGTGTTATTTGGGTGGGGACAATTGTAGACGTAAAAGTCACAAAGACTCTCAAAGGCAGGGAGCCAAAAAAGACAGTTTTCTCTCTGATAAAGGCTTAAATAGGCCAGAATATGTTGTATGAGTTGATGTTTTATTGATACAAATGACTGAGCTTTGACAATTAAGCATTTCCACTTATGTAAAGACTAAATTATTTTTTATATGAAAATAAGAAAGACACTCCAAGTCTCTCTCCTTTGGAATGACCAATATTATTGTCCTTATTTAGCTTCATTAAAATAATCAGAATATAATAATTATCCATATGATTAGTTGTGTTGATGAATATAAATATTTATGCAGAGGAAGCAGGTTTGATCATTTCTGATCATCAAGAAGGACAATAGCGTTTAAGTCGGCGCTACTTCCCTAGATGATGGACAGTTTACTGTATGGTGGGCTCTAAACTGACATGTCAACCCTCTGACTGTGGCTATTTGACAAGAATTTTACTCAGGACCAATCAAGTTTAATCTGTCTTTTAAAATGTAATGCATAAATGGTGCAAATGAATGCAATTGTGTTGACGCCATTAATCATATCTAAAAATGTGTAACTGCAGACAAAATCAGATCTGTCCGTGGAGTTCCAGCTAAAGAGGGCTAACTCGGAGCGCGCCGTCACCCAGAGCATCCTATCCGTCATCGGGGAGTGTGTGGACCAGTTTGGGCCGGGCTGTGTCGGCGTGCAGAAGATTTTGAATGCGAGGTGTCCCCTGCTCCGGTTTTCCCACCAGCCCTCTGGATTTCAATGTGACCTCACAGTCAGCAACAGGTAACCTCCCTGTGCAGAAACTGGATACGATAACCAGCTTCTGGTCTGGTCATGGCTGTGGTGCTTTCACACTGTTGAGAACTGAAATGTCACTTAGAGTTGCTCATGAGCCTGTTGCTTCATGGAAACTAGTTTTATGTTGTCCTGAATATCATTTGGTCATGCATGCATTTCAAAAGCCCCAAACAAAAACCGGGCTTTAACGGGAAGTGCTGCGATGGTGGATGTTGCCACAGCGAAACCTTAGTCAAGAACCACGAGGGAGGGAGGGTCTTCTTTGTGTTTCACTTCTCCCCCTCCAGTCCTAAAGTTCGTTTGTCGTTCTGGCTGCATAAACAAAATCTTACCAAGTAGGCTTGTTTAATTTCTGGCAAGAAATATCAAATTGTACATGAAATTTGATAATGCATCTTCAATATCTTGTTCAGTCAAAGAATATTAAAAATATCTCAAATGCTTTAGTACCATGTTGTAATCTAATTTCAAGAACATGATGGTCTTAATTGCAGTAAAGTGTCGCTATTATACAACATAGAGTAAAATGCACCTGAAATTTACTTTTGAGGGTAGAAATGCATATTTGAGCCTCACTGTCTAATTCTGAGACAAACCACTTCCTAATATTAGTTTCTTACTTTATTTAGTTTAAATAAGATTGTTTTTTTTTACAGATTGCAAGATAAAACTTGTGTGTGTTCATCATTTTTTCCATACTTTTGAAGGGTTGTCTTTTTCCAAGTCTCTGGTGATGATGTAACACCTGCTAACGTAGCGACTAACCATGATGAAGTTTCTAAGGAAATGGAGCAAACCGCCAACTGTGGGTGGATATGAGGGGAGACTTAAATCCAATCGTGCTCTGAGGTCTTAGAGTTCTTTCCTACCCCGTATTACTGTGTTTTCAGATAAAGAGAGTTTGCAACAAATGAATGTCCATAACGTTTTTTGTTTTTTTTAATTTTAATTTTAAACACAGATCTGTTGGTACAGTGTTTGATACACACTTGAGAAACTTTATAACAGGCATATAATGGACACATGAAAATATATAATACAAACCATTTAACTACTCTGATTGTTCACTAGGGCGTAATACGTTGATCGAGTTCAACTTTGCAGCCTGTAGAATATCATGTTATCGTATTGCTTTTATTAAAGAATCGCCAAATTGTTTGTGCCTCCTCACTTGAAAGGGAATTGAGGAGTTAAGCCGGGTTCACCCAATGAATAGTCCACTTGTCCTTTTCCACTCAGATTATTTAAACTTTGATTAAAGGCATTAGGCATAAGTCATTAGCTGTGTGCTGCTTTCTCTTTCTATCCCTTTTGCTCTGATGCCGTGTGTGCCTTTTAATAGCTCAGGCGCCGCCCAGG
Source organism: Lophius americanus (assembly GCA_037951165.1). Classification (NCBI taxonomy): domain Eukaryota; kingdom Metazoa; phylum Chordata; class Actinopteri; order Lophiiformes; family Lophiidae; genus Lophius; species Lophius americanus. The sequence continues at coordinate 73,893 of JBBDHG010000052.1, read as the reverse complement.
TCAGACTGGAAATTGGTTCCACCTGGTGCTCTGCTGATTTCACCAAATTTGCGGATTATAGCGGCTTTTTTGTTCTTCTTTAATTTTCATTTGCGATGAAAATCCAAGTTTGACTTAACAAGTATCATTGTGCTTAATACTTTTTAAAGTTAAGACAGCATGGTCACATTTGGCTGCTCAACAGCAGGAACACTGAATTTATATCCAGTCTTTTAATGAAAGTACATATTGCCTTTATACATTCCTGAACATATTCTCCGTTGATTCTAATATATTTTTATTGTTGTGTAGTTTCCCAGAACATTTTTCATTTTAAAAGTCATTTTAGTGATAGCTGGTAAAAACTATGGAAAGCTCCCTCTAAAGCTTTATCACTGATCTTTAAGACACAAGATGCTAATTTTGCTAATTTCCAGCTTGTTTTTTGTTGCAAAAGGAAAGTTTTACACTATTTAACAACTCTAATCCTTTAAAACTTTGTCTTGTATTGCATTTGACCTATTCTAAGAACAGATTCTAACCAAAATTAGAAATATTGTTGCATATTCATGTTTAAAACCTAATTAACAAAATTATAGTTAAGATATATGTTATGGAAATTATAAATATAAAAAAGGAAATCTGTCTTCTGTGTGCCCAAAATGCTTAAGCTTACTGATTTTCAAATTTGGAAATAATATAACCATAATCCCTTATGCATTAGGGAAAATATATAAAAACATATATGGAACATCGCAGATCTCTGACATAGAGCAGCTTTTCAAAGATAATAGCTGGATTAAAAGCTCATAAAAAGCTTGGCTGTGTTCACCAACATGTAAGACTGCTCTGTTAATAAAATCTGGATTATCTGAAAAACACAGACGGCCACCAAAATAATGCTGAAAAAAAGGATTATCTAAATAGCTGCCTAAATGAAGATTTCTCCCAGCTTGCATTATAAATAAAGTGGTAGTAATGCTGCATGTTTTCCACAGGGTGGGAATAAAGAGCACAGAGCTACTCTACTTGTACGGCGAGCTGGACCCTCGGGTGCGTTTCCTGGTGTTCACCGTGCGCTGCTGGGCTCGAGCTCACAGAATCACCAGCAGCATCCCCGGAGCCTGGATCACCAACTTCTCCCTCACCATTATGGTGCTGTTCTTTCTGCAGAAGAGGAGCCCCCCCATAATTCCCACTCTGGACCACCTGAAGGACCTGGCAGGTACCAACCCTGTGCACATTTACTATTTTCACGCCAAAACTTTCTTAATTTTTCTACATGTTATGTAATTGGTTGTCTGTTATTTTTGAAACATACAATGATGAACCTCAGTCTGTCAACTATTTAATTAAATTTTGAATCTGTGACCCATTTATTAGATCTTGAATGTACTAGTAAAGGCCTCGATTCATTCATTAATTAATTCATTATCGATGGCTTATCGTGTTCAGGGTCACGGGTGGGCTGGAGCCTATCCCAGCTAACATCTGGTGAGAGGCAGGGTACACCCTGCCAGTTCATCGCAGGGCAACACATAGAGATACACACACTCACACACTCACCTACGGGCAATTTAATGTCAGCAATTCACCTGTATCACATGTTTCTGCACAATCAATGTAGCCTGCAGCCCATTTACCTTGCACAGGTAGTCCAGCTTCTCCAGGAACATCCATATGTGTCGTGTCAAGAGTGACGTAGAGAGAGTGCTGTTGCTCCCTGCACAGTCTCAGGAGTGGGGAGGTAATACTAAGAGGTGGGCTGTTATAGAAAGACCACAAACCAGCAGCAGAACCGGTGCGTGAACGTTTGTGTGAGGAGGAATAAGATCCCTCCAAAATTACCGCCAGTGGACTACTGGTGCGGATGTTTCTGACCAAGCTGTCAGAAACAGACTCCATGAGGGTGGTATCGGGACCCTACTACTACTAGTAGGACCTGTGCTCCCAGCACCATGCAGGGAAAACCAGCAGGGGCAGGTTCTCCATTGGCCACCGATTTTCTGCACAAATGGAAGCAGGTTCCCACTGAGCTCATGTGAAGAATGTGAAACGATCTGGAGACGCGGTGGTGAACGTTATGCTGCCTAAAAATATCATTCAGCATGACCGGTTTGCTGGTTGGTCTTTGAAGTTCTGGGGAGCATCTACTTGGAGGGTTTTGCTGACCTCCACATGTTAGACAACGCTACCCTAACTGCTGTTGGATACCAGGATGAAATCCTCACTCACTGTCAGACCTTACTAGTGCATTGGACACTGGGTTCCTCCTGGTGCAGGACAATGCCGGCCGGCAGGAGATCTTCCAGTACGGTTAGGAGTGCCTAGAGTTACATGGGGGTTAAACACACCACTGACACACATTAGGAGTTGTCCTGATTAAACTCACATCGGTTGGATTAGTACCTGTTTTCAGTCCATCACTGAAACCGTTCTACGTTATTTTGTTCTCGATGAATCTCATAATAAGGATTTTGTGCTGGAATATTTCCTCCAACCGGATCCCATCTGTGATTTGAGCGATCCCCTAAATCTGTGAGAGGTGTATATGTACGTGATGAAACCAGCAGCCTGAGAGTCCGCTGTAGCTTCTCCACCTCTGTCTGCTGTCTCTCCTCTCCCTCACCTTGGCCGCTTGATAATTGCCTTCCAAAACCAATCTACCCCCTCTGCCCTGTTTAGTTCCGACTCCATCACACAGAGTGCTTACGGGACAATAAAAAGCCCATCACTCTGTGAGGGTCGATGACCCCATCTCCTCCCAGCCCACACATGCACACGCCGACATCTGTTTAAACACACACACACCTGCAGCCTCATCTCGGTGAAGGAGAGAGGTATCAAGGACACCTGGAGAGATAAACCAGCCAATCAAGGACCTGAGCTTTTCTCTGCAGACATTGGTCTCAAATTGATCATAGCCTTTTTATTCTATTCAGCAACATCATGTTGTTATTGTTTTAAAATGTTCTATTTAAATACAGTTTGATTGACTGATAATGCCTAATACTTCAGAAACACATGAATGTAGACCTGCTCTCACTGTTTCCACCCTCTCCATCGGTCGGTGTCTTGTTTATGACCACCAGCGTCCCTCGTAGGCAGACATATTACTTTTATTCTCCCTCTCCTCCCACAAGGTCCCGCTGATAGGAGCGTGATTGAAGGGAACGACTGCACGTTTGTCCGAGACTTGAGCAGAATTGAGCTCCAGAGGAACACAGAGACGCTGGGTGAGCAGGAGAGTCAGAGCGGTAACTCAGAGTGTCTGTTTGCATCTAACATCACTTTTCCTGCTTCTCCTCAGAGCATCTACTGCGTGAATTCCTTGAGTTCTACGCCGTCTTTCCTTTCAGCAAGATGTCCATAAATATCAGAAAGGTACGTGTGATAACTCGGATCATAAATGAAGCCCCAGAAAAACACGTAATCAACCCAATGACGACACTTTGGATTATCTTTAGAGCATTAAGTCAGTATTTATATTTACATGAGCCATATGTCATATCACTGTTAGTTTTATTGAGCCTTTAAAACGAGTTTTAAGCTGTGATTCCTCAACTTTCCTGTTTTAGTTCACTCTGACTGCTCTCATCGACTGAAGCAATGAACCGTTAGATGAGATGGAGAACATGAGGGAAATTGAAAATTAAAGAGATACTTCCCCTCACAATATCAAATGTTTTTCATAGGTAAATGTATTTGATAAACTTAAAAGAAGCAGTAAGTAAAATCTATTGGCATCCAGTAAGTGTCAAAATTAGGTTCTCATCTACGAGCATGAATTCGACAGTGGTGCCATGTGCTCTACTCCTACAGAGAGATATATCTAGAGATTTAATTTGGAAAATAGGAAATGAACTTTATTTCATATATATATATATATATATATAAAATAGAGGAAATAAAATCAGAAAACAATCTCAGAAAATTGAAAAACAGACCATCTCATCCCTTTTTATGTGAAAAAAGTCTGGTATAATCCGTTTTTTTCCAGCAGAGGGCAGTAAACATTCTATAATCTACACTAATCTCAGGGATCTTGATCAAAGGTCTTTTTGATGAAATCTCTGAGCTCAGCTGACTAAATTATCTGTCCCAGCATCAGGCCATCCTGTTTCTCATCTTTGTTAAGCAATCCACTGCATCAGTTAGAAACCAGAACACAAGGAGGAATCTGATCTAAAATAGCTCCAGCTCTGCTTTCAGATGAGCTCCAGCAGAGACGTCTGTCAGTAATAAAGTCGTCCTCCCACACAGAGAGATGACATCTGTCCCTGTCAGGACTGATTGATGCCAGAACCACAAGCCCCAGGGCCTCTGAGCAGAGAATCCCAATTAGGAGCTCCATCAGGCGGAGTGTAAACAAGAGTATTTATTTTATTTGGATTTATATTTAGTGTCTTATTGTCAATTTTTGGTGGCACCAAACAGAGTCTTCATGGCGGGGCTGTGTTTGAATAAAATGAGGAAATAGATCAAAAATACAGAGGAGATCAGTTCCCATGTCTTAGCCTGTGAAATGTCAAATTAAACAAACAACCAATTACCGCTCTTCATGATCAGCCATAGCATAACATAACATAACTATTGTTTAGGTTCTCTCACCGTCACCAGAACCTGTGTGTGTGTGTGTGTGCGTGTGTGTGCGTGTGTGTGCGTGTGCATGTATTAAAACAGATATTAACACATTTATTATCCGTTAAATAGTTTCATCTCACGCCTTCACAACTTTTTCAAAGAAATGTAATTTATCAGATTAAATTAATTTTATCAGTTTTTTTGTTTGATAGTGATTGTTTGATATCCCTTAAAGATATCAAAAAAATAAAAAATAAAAATTTAAGTCCTTAAATTTCTCAATATTAATCCAACCAACCTAACAACCAAAAATGAAGACAAGTGACACATAAAAGAAACGATAGAAAAATTGCTATAAAACAAAAAAACGTTTTGTCATATATACCTTTTATGAAAAAGACACATCACAATGAAAGACCCAAAAAGATGTAATGATTCATTGAATATATGTCTTTTATGTATGTATATGTCTGTCTCCCCCCCCCCCCCCCCCCTCCCATCCGGCCCCCCGCTCTGATAACTGATGCAATAAAGCGAAAAAACAGTAGCAAAAACACAATACAGCTAGCTCTTACATGTCGTAGGAGCCGTTTATGGACATCAAGTACAGCGGATCCCATCCAACACAGCATATAAGACAAACTGTAAAAGTTAAACTTGTCTAGCTGCTCCTAGACCAGGTGACATCTCCTCCCCAGTTACTTCTCAGAGCAAATCAAAATAAAAGAACCACATTTTTCAATTAAGGACACCACCAAAACATGGATGTTGGATTCCCTTTCCTTCCACTTCTTCTGACGCTGGAATTGTTCCAGTAGTAGGTGTTGGTTCTTCAGTCAGTGCAGGGACTCTGCTGGAGTTTTAATGAATTGATGCCTCTGAGAAACGGAGACCCTTCAGTCTAATATACGAGACTAATATCGGGTTTGACAGGGAAGAAGAAGGCTGCATGTAGACTGTGGCCCTGACCCGAGCCTCCAGGCTTTCACCAGCCATAAATCTGCTTTACTGGGCTACAATTCTCCACTCCTCTCCACTGACTGATGCCTTTATGTCAGCATCGTTGTTCCCAGCCTCCCCTTCACTGTCAGGATGCTACATGCAAAGTACTGTGAGAGGTTCTTGACTTCTGTGTGACCCACAGATCCTTCATCTGATGGTCGTGACTGAAGATCTGATTATATCTGATCTCCAGCATGTTCTCCTATCGGTCTAGCATATTCCAATAATTTCCGGTTCCCCTCTCTCCAGTTATTCACAGTTTAAATAAAGTTTTGTCCTGTGGAGATGTGCCCTACATTCAGCACCACAGAGCTCAAACCAGAACCAATGAGATGGATGAACCTGAACATAATGTTCACACAGTTCCTCTACTTTCTGACTGCTGCTGATCAGGATTGTGTTTTCTGCTTCTTTCTCTCTCTAGGGCAAAGAGCAGCACAAGCCGGAGGTTTCACCGCTGCACATCCAGAACCCGTTTGAAACCTCTCTGAACGTCAGCAAGAACGTTAACGCCACGCAGTTGGAGCGCTTCGTGGCTCAGTGTCAGGAGAGCGCCTGGCTGCTCCAGCAGGACGACAGCAACACACCCAGAGGTGGAACGGGAGGAAACAATCCAACACCCTGGGGACTGGCAACACTCCTCCTGCCCTCCCAGGTACCAGGGGTCAAAAGCAGGAAGAAGAGGAGACGGGAGCCGGCCAGTGAGAGGATCAAGAGCCTTTTGGACTCTCTGAAGAGCAGCAACCAGACAAAGTGAAGCTGAGGGACCAACCACCACGACCTGTCTCATTTACTGGTGGACGTCTCCGGATGTGAGGTGCAGCTGTTGTGCTGACTGTAATTCCAAAGTTGAACACTGGAGGGTTCTTCTGATTCTGTTATGTGCAGATGTTTGGGATCAAGAATGTGGGAGAGAATGCTTGGTTCCTAAACCTTCTATGTAGTCAGTAATGAGGAAACTCTCACTGGTCCTGCAGGAACCGGATTGAACGACTAAGACTGAACACCCAGAGTTACCTTTGAATTCAAATCTGTTGTACATGGATACAGTAATTATCAGTGACAACCAAAACATAAAACAGAATCACTACGGTTGTATTTTGATATTTATGTCATAATAATTTTGATGTTATAATACGGACAGATAATGTATCAGGGTTTGTTTTTATGGCCTCTATAAACTGTAAGGAGGAATGAAAAGCATTTCAAACACAGATGGTGGAATAAATCAACACAAGTCCATTTATTTATATTAATTTAGTCATTTATTGAAAACAGCTAGTCTCATTTAGATCTGGATCTCTTTTTTTTCAAGAGAGATGTGATTGCAAATACCTGCGTTCACCCTTTTAAAATGTTCACATGAACTAAGAGAATCTTACTTCATGACTTTTAACGCTTCAGTGTCGAGAGAAAAGCGTGTATATTAACAGTACCACCATAATCCTGAGATATACTCGTAAAGTAGTATAGAAAGAGAGAACCATTTTATTGATCTCCTCCCTTTACATCCAATAACCTGATGAAATAAAAAGCGGCAGAGAGTAACCTCTGAGCAGATTGGCGTCCTGTGTCCCACGCTAAAACATGAGGACTAGAGGGAAAGTCCAGAGATCAAGCTGCAGACCTGATTAGTGGAAGGGAACTTACATCTTGACCTGAGGCTTATTGAAATCATCTTGTTTTGTTTTTTTCTGACTCACTCATTTTATCTTTCAAACCCTGTAGCAGTGAGAAGAGGTTGAGGTAGTGTAAGAAGAGGTTGTGCGTGTTAACAGTTGACAATTGACTAGGCGGTGGATCAGCATCTCTCAATGGTTTCAGTCAAAGTACCCTTCAAAAGTCACCTAGGTTTAAAGTGTTTTTAGAAACATACAGTGATGGTGAGTGTCCACACAGACAATAAGTGGTTTAGAGACAGGGGGCTAACCTGTAGTAAATGGTGTTCCTACTAAAGTTTCTCCCTGAAGTAAGTTGGGCTCAAAAACCTCAGTTTGTAAAGATCTCCCGCCTCGTTCCTCGTGTTTAGCTTCTTGGGCTTAATTGCTATCAAGACCTTGCTATCAAGTCCTCTGACCTCATCACTCACTCTCTGTTGAAGGCGGGGACTGATCATCATTACTGCTGATGCTGCACCAAACCACTTTGCCATCTCACACTCCATTTTCCAATCACTCAAAAAGAAAACGCTAAGATACTAACCCCTTCACTTAAGGCGGCTACTCACCCCCAACCTAGAGGAGAAATCCACCTCCAAATCTGAGGCCAGACTCTTTTTCATTCTCACAATTATAATTAATTCATTATTATTTTATGTTTGGAGAATTAGAATTCGTAATAATCAATTACATTAAAAAATATATATATATTTAAGCAATATACAAAAATATGATTTACGCTTTTATTTGGTTGGATTGATATTGTTGTTCCATAGCTTATCCATTTAAATCATGGTGAAAAGAATAAAAAAATTCTCAAATTTTACCTAAAGGTAAAAGTGTTTAGCAATGAAAGATGGAAAATGTCTCCATAATGTTGTTAGCATGTGCTATTTCCAAGCAGCCCGTCGGTGCGGTCATGAAGTTCACTGGAACCAGTCCGCCAGCTCCGTGGTAGGTTCTGCCGAAGGAGTTGATCTCTGAACACACACTGGATTATATGTGAAATATATGAGAAGAGATGTCTCTTTCGTCTTACTTCTTTTTCCAGACTTCCAAGTCCAAGTCTGTCACTGTCTGCTCTGTGGTTCATTTTGACCACGGTAAGAAGAAGAAGAATTTTCAAAAAGATCTTTTTCCTGAAGCCATCCTGTTCATAGTTTATTTTGAGTTGAACCTTGTCTGAATGACCTACCCCAAATAAACTTAAATAGCCCCACAATTATTAGGTGTATTGCATAATCGTCAGGTAAGGCCTAAAATTATTTATTTTCAGTGTCAATAACATTGTGTTATTATAATTACTTAGTATATATATATCCATAAGAACATAAAACTGATAAAAACAAGTAAAATAGAATAAACAAAGTAGATCCAAAGCTGTAAATGACAGAGAGATAAAAAATGAATGAGGAAATAATAATAGCTCAGACTAAAAACCCCAAATTCCAGGCTATGTAAGTACAAGTACATGTTGTATCTGTTTCTTTGTATGAGTAATCTGTGATTAAAGCACCAAAAATACCAATATTTCTATCCTCTCCTGAATATCTTTTTAGATGAAACAGTCTATGACATCATATTACAGGAACAACATGAAACATTATATAATACTCTACACGGTTTTAGAGGGACAGGACCAGGAGGACTCTCCATTCTGCACAGTTGGATAGGAAATGGACCCAAAAGTGCCAAAAATTGGGTTTGGACCCCTGAGAGGGATTTTTGGCTGAGAAATACTACATATGTCCACCAAGTGGAGCTATATGCACATAGTACAACCTCTGCTTGGCACACACGTATATGCTAGGTTTTTATCAAAATCTGGCACTGTGCATATAAAATAACAAAAATATAGGTTAAAACCCGATTATGGTCCCGTTGAGCGGAACTGGTTAGGGTGTGTCTGTGAGATAGAGGCAAGAGCGGAAACAAACGAGGGCATTAGTTGAGGGGGTCTGTGCTGGTTCGTCTCATCTGACTGAGTATGATGGTGTTGGTGTTTGTTTCGGGGCCATGAGTTTCTGTGTGAGGAGCTGGAGGAGGGGGTGTCGGCCCACAGCTGTCTTTCCGCTCATGTCCTCAGGGGTCAGGAGGGCGAGAGGATAGCCTTTTAACTCCCTCCTTTGCCCCCTCCCAATGCACCTCTACATTTAACCATAGGAGGGAAGAGGTGAGGCAGAAGATGGCCTCACACCCCTGTGGTTTTGAACTTCACTGGCCGTCCCCGCCTCACCGACAGTCTTTCATATTCAACGTGCCTCTCTCCTTCTATCTCCCTCATCTCCTCTCTTTCCACCCAGAGTGGCAGCGCTCTTTGAAGTGTTTGTTTATTTCCATAAGTGAGGATCTGAAGGGTGGATCAGCTCCGTTAAGGAACGTTGGGTGGGGAAATCCACACCGCAGGAGAGTTTGGTTTGATGCAGTGCGACTGCAGGATTTTGAGAGTTCATCTGTAGTTGCTTGATGTCAGCGCTGTGCTACATCTTATTTGGTTTAGAACATGCCACTGTTTTTTTAAAATTAATTTACAGACACTTCTTTAAGGGCACCCGCTGCGTTTATTGAAGAGTTTATGAGGTACTTATAGGATTTGATGGAAACAGTGGCCGCTCACCTTAAGCTAATGTTAAGGTTGGTATTTTTTTTTCCAACTCATGCCAACTACTGCAGAGTCTAAGTTTTATGGGATCACATCCCAGTGGAGTCTCCAAAGTTAAACTTGTTTAACCTGCCCAGCAGTGATCTTCCTGGAGGCGGCACACTCTGGGCCCTGATCTATAAAGAAAAGGAGGAAAAGTCCTTGATGGATTTGGCCTCTCTCAGGGAGTCCAAAAGGCGATGACAAGAATTTATGTTGTTACCTTTTTCTTGGCACTTAACGCACCTTCAGAGCCCCTAAAGAATGTAAAAAGGTGGCCTGAGGGTTTGAAAAACATGTGAGGTCTTAGAGGAAACACAGAGCGGGTAGGAAAAACAACAAGAAATGAAAAAGATTACGACGTGGAGTCGGAAACGGTTTTTCGCTGTGGAAGCCTTATCAGTTGGAGCGCTTTCAGAAGTTGGTTTATCAAGCCATCCGATCGCCACTCCTCTCCTACTAACCCCCACCGACTCCATAGAAACCTGATAGCAGTGTGGAAAACATAATCTTGAAAGCACTTCCTGCCACAGTTCCTTGAATTGTCCCGGCAACATGGTGAGAGGTCATTACGCTGGTTTCCGTGATGGGACAAGCTTCCTAGGGGACCCGACTTCTCCTTTACTCCAAGGTTTCCCACTCATCAGCACCAGTGCTGGCTGCTTTCACAGAGGACCTGATGTGAAGGACCACTGGAATGCTCTTTGCAGAGCGAGGCCCCTGAAGTTATCGCTGTGTGCATCTTAGGCTGCAGAGCCTCGACCGTGTGACTGCAGAGGTACGGGCTAGATGACAAAGTGTGTTACTGAAAGCTGTCTTCAAGTCACAGAACTACAATACCTCAGCCTTACTTTACCACCAACAACCCCATTGTTTCAGTGTATGTTGCATGGTTGCCTGATTGGAGCCGGGCACAGTTTTACTGGAACCCAGAACCTGTCAGTGTCTGCTACCATGGTGGAGTTCACATTCTCTCTCACTTGGCGAGATAAGCTGCCTCCATTCAGCTCAGGCCAGATCAGACAGATGAAGCTATGACCCAAAGATGAACCATCCAACAGATCCATCGCACCCAAGTACTCATAGCCATTGTACCGTTATGATTGGTATCCATGGAAACACTGTTGCTGTTCAGTCCAAGTTGCAACTTCACCGTGAACAGACATGAAACTATTTATTCATATTTAGATGTAGGAGTTTACCTTTTCCATCAGCTGAATATTAACAGGATAATGTTTTATCTCACGGGATTTTAATTTCCTTAAAAAAAAGTTAAATTACTAAGTCCACAAACTACCGATCTATACTGTCCGGCTACGTTCTCCCCTGGCACCAACCTGCAGTCTCCCATCTCTTTCAGATTGCATCATGTCCTTAAGATGAAGTCCACCTGTGTGCTTCTACCTCCACTCTTAGATGTCACCCTATGCTCCTCTAATATAAAACTCTACCACCATCTGTCCTTCTAGGTTCCTGTCCTTAACACCATACCTACCCATCACCTCCTTTTCTCATTTCTTCCCTTCGCTTTCACCCACAAGTCTGCTCCAACCACCTCTCTATTACCCCCGGGCAATACTCTCAGTCACTTTCCCCAATTAACTCCAGATATTCTCTTTCTCTTCCAACTCACAACCGACTTGTGGGGCATAAGCGCTGATAACGTTCATCATCACACCTCCAATTTCAAACTTCGTACTCATCACTCTGTTAGACACTCTCCTCACCTCCAGAACACTCATATACTCCTCCTTCAGGATCACTGCTACCCATTTATCCATACCATGATAAAAGAGGTTGTACCTTGCCTCCAATGCTTCCAGCCTTGCTGCCTTTCCACCTAGTCTCTTGGATACACAATACATCTATCCCCTTCCTCTCCATCTTATCAGCTTCCATTACCGGTCATTGTGCCATCATTTAAAGTTCCTACTCTGACTCCCACTTCCCCGGCTTTCCTCTTCTTTGGCTGTCTCCTGGATCCAGAGTGTTTTGAAGATCCCTAAAGAAGGGTGTAGGGTAGCTATTTGTGGGACCGGAGAGAGGGCACAGGGTTGGGTCTGTCGGGATAATAATGTTGACCCTGTGATGGGGGCTGATCACACGCACACACCCTCTCCCTTTTCATCCATGAGACAGATTTATCCTCCCCTTTTCTATAAGAGCTTAATCTACAGTCTCCACCAGAGCCAGAGAGTCTTATCAGCTGAAATAGCCTGCAGCTCCGGCCTGGCTCCCGCCAGTGAGCAGACCTGGATCAGGAGATATCCTCCCTTATGGACCAGTTTGTGCATCACTGCTAAAAGACATTAACACTGTTACAGAGGAGGATATTCAGAAAGTGTTAAGGTGACCCAATAATAAACAGACCCAGTTTTAAACTGCTGGACTGCTGCTTTGATCAAACTATAATATCTGCAACTTTTATCCAGACATTCATCATAGAAGGAACTGTAACCCTTTTGGTGACCCCACGCCTCTGGTGCCAGAATAAGGTCCAATATTCAGCTTCTACTTTCCTGCTAACACGCTTAGCTACGATGGCATCATAAGGAGATGACAGTAGTCAACGTCATGTTTGCATGCTGGACTTAGTATCTGTCTCCAGACTACCACAGAGTTGATGGCGTTTAGTCTTTCCAGTGTCCAAACCAGCTTTTGGTTGCTGTCGTAACCATAGTACAGAATATTCTATTCAGTATTTGAATAGAAAGGAGCTTTTAGGTGTGGTGTTGCTGAGAGTCTAATCAGGGTCTTTATCTCAGAGGGCATGGTTCACCTTTAACACAGGTTGATTTTCTCTGGTGTTTTTAAATTTAGCCTCAATCTGGTGTCAAATGATGTCATTAGTTTTAATTATAATCAGCAATTTAGTCAAATAAGACTAGTGTTATTGTTATTTAAGTCATCATCTTTTTATGGGGGATGAATAATGTTTACATTTTAGTCTTTTTTCTTAAATATCAGTTCATTATTAAATTGAGAAAAAAAACTATGTTTCTGTCACTTTACTTTTATTTCATTATTTGACATTAGATTTATCTCATCATTATCTGAAGAAAAATGGCAACATAACATAATTGGGAAACGACCAGAGCCTTCTCTGTCACTCATGAAAGTGTGATCTGAAAGTGTAAAAAAAGATCTGTTAATGAATGAAAAATCTGAAACCAAATATTTATAAGATTTGAGTGTGAAAAAAGAGATTGTAATCTGAAAACATGAAATTTGCAAATGAAAAATAATACCTTGAATATGAAAATATATACAGTAGTACACAAGTAAAAATGAATAATGAACAATTTATTCAAAAGAATATCAGAATTAAATCAAAATTAAATTGATATTAACCTTTCCCCTAGATTGAAAATGTTGTTGATTTTTAAAACATTTAGAATAAAAATCTGAATTTTCAGTTTCAAATTTTATTTTTTTCAATTTATTTTTTATAAATTGATTTGGCTCCATACATAGACATCAAGGTGATGCAAACACAACTGATAGCTGTGGAGCAATTTCATGTATAATTTGGGTATTGAATTCGAGTAAAGCTTGACTTAAAATAAACAATAAGCAGAACAGGTTAAGGAAACGGGTTTTTTCACAGTCAAGAGTTTTCATTCATGAAATAAACACTGGCTTCCTGAACTGTCAAACATTTCAGGAACAGTTAGTGTGAACAGCCTGGTTGTCAGGTTTCCTTGACATTTTTTATTTCATTTAGCATTTCGTGACCATTGCGATCCATCATTTGATGTCTAGGCTGTGATCCAATCCTTAGTTTGGTTCTGATCATTAGAGCAGCGTAGAATGGGAGACATCTCGTTCATTAAATCTGAGTGGCATCCATCGCGCTGGAGAAATTGAAATGACTCACTCCAATTTTTAGTTCTAATATATTTAGCTGCAAATATTCAACTGCGTTGCAGCGCAAAGTAATGAATGTGCTCGTGTGTAAATGGGCGTCATACCCCCTCACATCTTTTATGGGTCAGGCTCGCTGCTATATTTGGGTTCTTCTGGCTTCCATCCATTTAGACATAATGGCGTTCATTCCAGGAAATCATAAAGCTACGATTCATAGTCTCTGTTTTTATAATCAGAAACTCGGGGCTCCATTTTTTCTATTATTTTTCCAATCAGAGCTGCAGTATTTCATCCCCCCTCAGTGTGAGAGATTGTTTTCCTTCCTGCGGTGGAGACTCTGACCTCCATGCATTTCACTTCTATGGAAAACATTTTCCTCCCTCTGCTCCTCCATGCATAATTAATTTCAGATGTCACTAGGAGGTGGCTGCTGGATTCCTGAAATTCTGCCGTGTTTTCTTTTCTCCTGATCAGCGTATTCCAATAATTACAACTTGGAGATCTGTGCATCAGGAGGAGTAACGTAAATGACATGAGACAGAGGGAAAATACGTGGAGTGTTGCCCCACAGAGAGGAACTACTTCAAGAACCCAATCTGAGGCTACACCTCCTATTATTTTCATTCCACTACATCCAGAGACGCAGAGACACCGCCGCCAGTTCCTGATGGTCCCCTTTTAGTCTTTACCTTGTCATTAATGTCATCAATTATTTTCCAATTTAATCGTCTAAATATGTTATCTCAAGCCCTCCAACCTTAACTATCACAGAATACTATTCTAAATAACAGTTGTCCTAGAAAACTCTTTTTACATTCATCATATGTCAGGAAACCTTTGGGGAGCCTCCCGGTAACAGAGCATTGCAGCTTTCTTGTAAATGGTAGAAGATGAGGGAAAGGTTCCATGCAGCTTGTTCAGCATCATCCAGGTCTGCAGACGGCCTCAGATGACAAACTGATTTGAAAAGATGTTGTTTAATAGTGTGTAATAAAAGTATAATTAATAGTATAATCTCTTCTCTTCGATCACTTTTATCATATAAGACAAAAATAGTGAGATTAGTTCTCTGCATTTGACCCATCTCTGAGCAGCAGTGGGCGGAGCCTGTGACAAAACCGGGGCGCATTCTGGGGTTCAGGGTCTTGCTCATGGACCCTGTGACATGTACATGTTGATGCAGTGGCAGTCGAGGGATTGAACCAATCAACTGCTCCACTCTAAAAGCTACATTAAGAGTTCATAAGTATATAAATATAAGTATTATTTCCGTTTATTAATGCACGTCGCTGTGTTTCGGATTTGAAAGGCGGCATAATTAAATGTTTTCTCCTAGAGAGATGAAGATGCCATGAGGGAAGCGGTGATGGGCGGTGGGCTCGGTTCAGGACCGTATGAATGTGAGGGGGGAAGCCACAAAGGCCGCTGTGTTCCAGCATGAGAGGTTCTGTTGGCAGGAACACAGATCAGTTTTGTGTTCAGTCCCTGGACTCAATGTTCTGTCACCCACACACGTCACATGAACCCATCCAGATGTGCTGAGTCTCCATCAGGAGAGGTCAATCAGCTTTTAGCCCAATACAATGACAATAAAGTTATTCTATTCTATTCTATTCCACTTTGTATACCGACAGAGTCACAATCAGAGCTTTTCACAATGAAAAAAAAATGAAACCACTGTGTTGACTTAAATTTTCCATCACTGTTTTGGAATAACTTAATTTCCACTTGAAACCTGTTTTCTTTAGTTCATCCATCAGAAAATAACATTCCCCGTAGAGCCCTTAGTTTCCAAAATGTTGGCTAATAGCGACTCAAAGTTTCACCCAAATCATAAATCTAACCTGAGAGAAACTAAAAAAATGTACGTGTAACAAATCATTTTGTTTTGATTTAGATCGAAGTGAAATTTTCTTTTTAGTGTACAACCGTCTGTAACTATCACAGTCATAGGCCTCCAACTAAAATGTATTTCTGCAGGAGAAACTCTCGGTGCAGCTCCGGAATCACCTCCTGCTGCACTCTGACACAAAAAATCCACACTGTAGGGTTGGATAAATATAAACACTGAACTAAGCATGGAGGCATCCATACTTAGAATCAACCCAAATTCTTAAACATCTCAAAGAACCTCCTCCTGTCAGAACCCTCTTCTCTGGCAGCTGCTGATGTCAGGATGGAGGTTAGCTGAGCAGGAACGAGAGAAAAGAAACAAATACTAACCCATCCTCAGGAGATTTATCCTATTTCTGTGGCACATTTTCTACATCTCTCTCCCCTCGCCTCCACCTCGGATCTCTTCAACATAAGGGGAGAATAGCAGAAAAAGGCAGAGATGAAACACAGTTTACTGCCTCACCTTCCTTGTTGGCTCCAATTAAACCGGCCTTGGTTCCTCTTGCATAATAAAACCCCTAATAAACCCCCCAATCAGCTTCCTGTGCAGGTTCATAGTGTGGTTAATGAAGCCGCTATCAGCGCACAGAGCACGACAAGGTCTTATTAGAGCCAGTGGAATGTGGCGAGGTTCAGCGGATCAGAGGCTCCCGCCTCATTAGAGAGCATTATTGAACATTTGAGACCGACCGCATGATCCGGTCATAGACTGCCCGGCTGAACGGACCGATTGATCTGGACTTTTTAAAATTAATTTGCTTTCTCTTTATATGTGACTTTTTATTTCGGGTTCACTGGTGATTTCTAGCAAATGATGGACGGAAATAATGACCTAGGTGGTCCAAAAAGACTCTAATAGTTCTGCTCATTGGTTATTATGAATGAAGCCTGCCTTAAATTACACACCCAAAGTAATCTTAAAATAACTCCACAACTATCAGGTGTATTTGCAAAAACTTGGTGTCTATGGATAGTTGAGACCTAAAATGTGTCAGTAACATTGTACCTGTTGTACTATGTGTAAGTTCTCTGTGAATAAATACAACAACAGTATTTTCTAAACTGGGATGAAAAAAGGCCACAGCATCATTATATTATAGTAACTCCATGAAACGAAATAAGAAACACTTTTACTCAGAAACTCTCTGATAACGACTCCATCAAATTTGATAGTTATTCCACAAATCATAGTCTTCACAGTTTCCGTGTGATAGGAACAGGAGGACTCTAGAGAGGGATTTTGTCTGCACCTACCACATATATCCACTAGTGGGAGCTATATGCACACAGTAGAACATTTTGCTGTATTAATTGTTAGGTTTTTACTAAAAACAGGCCTGTAAATAAATAGCAAAAGCTTAGTTTTTAGCATTTAATGACATCACTACAGATGTCATTAAGTGCTAAGACTAATTCAGCGTGAAATGTTGATGAAAAAAGAGAAGGCTTAAATGCAAGTTTAAAATAAAACAACAAAATCTCTCATGTTCATTTCAACTTGCATCAGTTTCATTTCATGTGTTTTGCCGGCTGACGTGGGGTTTGGACCCATCTGGTTCCTTTCTCACTGCTGCATTATTTGTTGCATTCTGCCCAGTCAAAAAAAGGGGAAAATCCACATTGACAATTTACTGAAAAAAAATTAAATAATATATATTATCGTTACAGTGGATCTTTCCGGCATGATAATGTTCCTTGATTCTATTCAGAAATGGTTCAGGAATGGTTTGGGGAACGCCATTACCAGTTCAATGTGTTGACTTGGATTCTAGGTTCCGCGGATCTCCATTCAATCCAGCATCAATGGGATGTTCTGGATTAACAAGTCTGATCCATGGAAGCTCCACCTCACAACTTCCAGGACTTAAAGGATCTTCGGCTAACGCCGTGGTACCAGATACCACAGCACACCTTCAGAGGTCTCCTGTAGTGGGTCTCCTCCATGGGTCAGAGCTGGTTTGATGGCCAACACAATAATCAGTAGGTGGTTGTAATGTTAGGACTGATAGATTTAAAGCAGACTCAAGAGACAGACACAAAAATCTAAAAAATGGAAAATGGAAAATAAATATAGACATGTACTATGAATATAGAATGCATGCACATACACAACCACAGACACACGACACAAACACACACGTACACACACACACACACACACACACACACACACACACACACACACACACACACACACACACACACAAGACATACACACACATACATATGTGCATAAAAGTGACAGTGGGCAAAAGAATAAAGGGGAAAATTGTCTCTATGTGTAGGATGCATTCATTTTTGACAAGTTGAGGCCCTGACACATCAGGAAACGGTTGACCATCAGTCAAAGACTGTCGGTCATCATCTGCGGTGTCTCTCACCACTGGCACCAGTCTGCACCAGTGGATCCTGGTCAGAGGCTTTTCCTCTAACTGAGCCTGGTGAATTGAGTCCATCTGCGAGAGAAAGCATCCTGAATGCTTTTTCAGTGAGAATGAAAAAATCGGAACGCAAGATGAGAACAGAAGTGATATGAGTTGAACTCAAGCTTACTAAAAACATTAGAAAATACTAATGTTTTTAGTAAGCTTTATTAATTGTGCGTAAATAAGAATACAAGAGAGAGTAAATGCATAAGAATAATACTTTACTGTTTACATGTATAAGTGTAAAATGTAAAAATATCCCAAACATTTGCAAAGTAAGAATGTAAAAAACAACTGACACCTATATATACATAAATAAATATGAATAATCAATCAATCAATCAAGTGGTTGTATGTCTCTATGTGTCACCCCTGCAATGAACTGGAGACTTGTACAGGGTGTACCCCGCCTCTCGAGCCTGTCCCAGTCTCAGCGGGGAAAGGCTCCAGCCCCCCGCGTGACCCTGAACAGGTTAAGCTGTAGATAATGAATGAAGGAGTGAATGAATTAATAAATAAATCAGTTATTTACATCACAGAACTCATAATATACAAATCAATCAATCTAGAAATAGGTGAGCACCTTGGGGAGACCCGTGGATGTCGCGCGGTAGATTCAAAGTCTCAGGAGAGTTAGTTGCGCCCTAAACGAGGGACCTTTGCCCTTCCACTGTCTCCTTATATTCCTTCCAGCCGACAGGTATACATCATATTAATATGTGTATATATATATATATATACATATATACAAATAGACCTTAGTGGGAGGAAGATCTGGGTTGATTTTGGGAAAAGTCAATCGTATATTTCCGTCACTATTGGGAGCTTTATCTCTAAAAGTTTCTGGTCCATTAATCATTATTATTATAAGTATTGGCTTGAGTAGATTGAGTACATAGTATGAATATATATCATATTTTACCCCTAGTTTAATCTAGAAGTTCATAACTGCCTCAATTTAGGGAGTTTTTTTTTCTTTTACTGCTGCTGAAATACCTTTACATTTCCTTTGAGTTGAAAGTTCAATCAGGGAGATTGCTTGTACAACGAAGGAGATTAGGAACTTTTTGATACACTCTTAATGTCGGTGGCGACAGCGTTGGTCTAGCTAACTTGGCGAGGGTGAAGATGTCCTGTGACGACCCACAGCTGAGAGATCTGGAGCAGGAATATTGGTCTTTAACGATAATGCCTCACTGATGTGACTATCTAATTGTTTAGTGTCAGAGCTATTCACTCTTACATCTGACTGTAATATAACTGTACTTTAACATTTCAGTATGCCGCTGCTGTCCATCATGATCAGTATTCAGCCTCACATGCTCCCCTAAAGCAGAGTTCAGAGGTCACATTGAGAGAGGTTATGAAGGTGGACATCCCCAGCGGTTTCATGTCAGGAAAAGCCATTAACCAGTCTATTACTGTTCATTTCAGTCCCTGCTTTTATGTCATGTTGAGGTTTTGCAAGTCTAATATCTTTCAGCCCAGAACACTGGGCTTATGGGAGTTTATGGAATAAGCAGCTGGATGGAAAGACAGTCTGGATACAATTTCATAGTAATAACTTAATATTGTGATAATGGAATATAGGGGAAAAGAATTAAGTAAAATTACGAAGTCAATGTTAGAAATGAACTCTCCCACTGTGGAAAGAAAAAAACTGCAGTGCAGAAATTACAGTGTTGAGCATTTCCGAGGTGAGTTTCACTGTAAAAGGGAAAATGGTGTTCAGTGTTGGGAGTTTATTGTCAGAGTGGATCTCGTTGGTGTCAGTCCAACTCTGCAGTGATGTAGTTAAGCTCCACCGACATGAAAAGGGATATGGGGAAAGTTTAGGAGTCACCCTAAGTTAAGCCTGGCACAAACTGTAGATTTGAACCTTAGAGTAAGTGTGGGAGCGAGAACCATCAGCATCAGCATCAGTCTGACAGGGTTTTTAACATGTCAGAAATTCTGGTCTGCCAAAGCAGGCATTCGCACAGTTAAAGCAGAGCCAACATTAGATCACCTGGACGTCAGCACTTTTTTCATCCCTGCCACTGTGCAATGTTACAACTGTGCGTCTGAGTTGCCATAGCTATATGGTAACTTTGTGGACATAAAGTAACAAGTAGTCATAAAGTAGGAAATGCAGTTTGTGGCTGGTAGCAGCAGCAGAGCAAGGATGAAACAGAAAGGTTCCTAGCTGTCAGAGCAGTGCTAGCTATCAAGTTACTCTTTTTGAAGAGGTTTTGGTAAAAAAGGATTGCAAAAAGTCTCAAGACATCTCATTGCTGTCCTGTTAGCATTAACACAAACTTATTTCTGCCTTTCAGATTTCAAAAGAATCTTTATTGACAATTGTCAATAATGACACCAGGCTGCACGGGCTGACGGGCCGTACAGTGTGATGATTGGACCAATCAGTGTGAGCACACCACACCATTAAGTTGGAATCACTATCTCCTCATGGACAGACAATCTGTTGTCAGTGTTTGGAGTTAACGCCCCCAGTGAAAGGTCAGAACACAGTTTGATGACACTCAAAAACTAACACTGTGAATAAATATTAAATAATAATAAATAGTGCTAAATATTAACACTGTCAAAGGTGTATCCGTAAGTGTTAACAGGTGAGAATGACAGAAGCGCTGGTATTGATTTTACGAATAGGAGTCTAATGAAAACTTGAATTACCTCATCTGAATGTTGTAATTGATGACTTTTTCTTTATCTATTGTGGTTTTTATTTTATGTTTTTTTATCGTATGTTCTTACATGCATTATCCAGGAGTAGCACTCCTAATGTCATTGTTTTCTATACAGTGACACTAAAGCTTATCTCATCTCATCACATTTTATATCCAACTCTGCAGATTTTGCTGTCCATTGCATGCGGAAGCATCCTCAGCACAGAGGGGACCCTGAAATAGAGCATCATTAGGTGGGTTTACATGGGACAACTTTCTCATATCCAAATTAAACCTTTCCGAATTGCAATTTCGTTCATCAGCTTACATGACCTTTGATCTTTTCTGACCCGGTGTTAACATGCATGTAATCTCAGACATGCACAGATGAGCCACATACCCGTTCATATGCTACGATGCTACGATAATGCTACGATGAGCTGGGTGCCAACCGCCAACAAGCGACCAGAGAAAGAATAAGATAAAAAGGGCATGGGCAGTCGTGACTTTTGGTCCATCTAACCGTCCAAATATGTTAAACTCTTTCAAAGTTGCAGAGAATAAATTTATCTCTGATAAATACCGCAGACCGGTACTGTTTGATTTAAAATGCGTTTCTGAAAAAACTCCACCAGAGCATTACATCAGGACGCTGGGCATGCGCAGATAAATGAGAGGAATGAAATCTCTTTCGAAAAGGTTCGTTCAAATCGGAAAGGGGTTTTTAAATGCAACATTTTCTTTCCGATTACATGTCTCTTCCGAATCTATTCGGAATTAGGTTCTCCATGTAAACCAACCTAATGTCTTGAATTCTGAATCCTGATGTGGATGCAGATCAGGCCAGTCGTTGTGGAGACGTTTCATTTTCTGCTGCTGCTTCTGGGGAGAGTTCCTCAGAGGTTTTCTCTCCATCCAGAAAGGAACTGACTAAGGCTGGAAAGAATTAGTAAGTGGAAGAGAAGAGGGTCAGAGATTAGAGCTGGAGTGAGGGGGTGCTCGGAAGCCTGACTTGGGGCCCAGGAGAAATGGGTCTTTCCTCTACAGGGATTCATTATGGTAACGCGATAGCTGTGTCTGGAACAACGAAGTGAGAGGAGGAAGAGCCCGAGAGCAGCGAGGTGTTGATGTTTTTTCCTGGATACAAACCATTGTCTGCAATATTCCAGATTGGTAACAAGAGCCGTGTCATAGAAAACCCAAAAGGCCGTTTTTTTTTTTATCAGGGATGGAACGTTGGTCTGAGTTCAGCTGATGTGGGTGCAGATTACAATTCTTGGAGAGCACTTATTCGCTGAAAGCCCATTTGCTTATTTCAAGGCAGGGAACAGCTTTAATAGATTATTCTTCTAACCATATTCCATTAGGATGTGGAAAATGGCAAATTTGCAAATCTGTTTATTTAAAAGTTTTTTCGATGAGTCTGAGGAGCCAGATTTTCATTTGGGTTCATGTCTGAGTTGAATTCAGGGTGGTGCTGTGTTTAGGTAGCAGGAGACAGTGGCCAGAAGCCTCTTTTCACCAACAGCAGGTTTCAATTCTCCAGCAGTGAGGCAGGTTAACTTCTGGAGAGACACCAATATGGGAATTTGCTCAGGTTTATTTTCTTTTTATTAAATAGGCATTCGGGGCATGTGCAGGCTGGCTTGAGCCTCAATAATGCCTTTATTCTCCATGTCCTCTGTGTGTGTGTGTGTGCGTGTGTGTGTGTGTTTGGGAGGGAGTGAATACTGGATTGATTTCAGTTTGTTCCTGCCGGTGTTTAGAGCAAATGGCGAGCGATAGAAGACTCAACTAACTCAACCCCTGCTTATTAACTCCGCCAGAAAATGTTTGCCCATCACATCAGTCGACCTGAGTCATACATTTGTGTCAGTGTCCCAACGCGACAGCAGTGGTCCTTTAATTAACTCTTCTCAACAGGCCCATAATCAGCCTTCTTGCAGGATTTTGCTTTTTACCGTGCATAATGCTAGGTTTAATATATACATTAGTTTATTCATTCATTCATTATCTACCACTTATCCAGTTGAGGGTCATGGGTGGGCTGGAGCCTATCCCAGCTAACATCGGACGAGAGGCAGGGTACACCCTGGACAAGTCGACAAGCTGGAGTTCCTGGAGAGAACCCACGCAGACACAGGGAGAACATGCAAACTCCGCACATGTGGATTCGAACCCAGTATCTTCTTGCTGTGAGGCCGCAGCGCTAACCACTGCGCCACCATGCCGCCCTACATTGGTTTATGTCCCACCCAAAGATTGTAGTATGTACATAGCCCCCTAGTGAACCCAGTTGGTATCTTTCAGCCAAAATCCCTCTCTGTTGTCAACACTTTTGGCACAGTTTGGTAGCAGATCTACCCAAAACCTTCATCTAGGACCATCTAGGTAGGTCCAATTCCACATGACTACGTGGAATAACATGAACTTTGTGGCATTACTATCTAATTGATGCAGTAGTTCACGGTGTTAATGTAAGATAATGATGTTATAGCCTTGTTTACATAAGAATAATAAAACGAGGATAGAAACATTGGTATTTTTTGTGTTAAATCACACATTATCACAGCTATTAAGGACGTGCAGCATCACCTTAGTGGGTCTAAAGCAGGTAAGGCCTGAAGGCATCCCAGCTACGATGCTGAAGTGCTGCGCACTGGAGCTCTGATCCAGAAACTATACCACCTCAACCAGTGGTGTGATCCTAAACATCTCCAACTCAATGTCAGTCAAACTAGACATCACCTCCCCTTATCACCCCCACAATCATCAGGATTGAATTAGTTCAGATTTACAAATATATTGGAATCAAACTAGACAACAGACTCAATTTTGACCAGCATGTAACTGACAACCAAAAAAAAGAAGCCACCAGACACATCAGTAATATGTAACCTTGGGGGACACTTTGTTGACCCCCCCATCTCCTACTCCTACTCCTATTTTTGCACTGTTCCACCTGCTTTTTACCTCCACTTAGGAGGTTGAGGTTCACTCCTGTGCGTCTGTATGTTTGTTTGTAAGCAACATCACAGAACAACTACAGGATGGATTTGCATGAACTTTTACCCAGTGGCATTTCCTAGAGGTTACTAATTTTTGTGACTTCACATGTTACACAGAATTTAAAATAAAATGAAATAGAAGAATAAGCGGTTTGGAGTAGTAGTCACAAAGTGGATATTGCTGCCTAAATTCTCTCTTCATTCATTCGATGTTCCTTCGGGGGTCGAGCTGGGGGCTGAGTGGGCTGAACAGAGACACTTAAAAGGAAGGCGCAGGAAACTAGCGGCTACAGAGTATTTAAGAGATTTTAGAGAGTTTTTCGGAGTTCTCATAAGATTTATAGGCTGGACAAATGGACAGAGCAAAGACATCATGTACCACTCAATCACCACCTCACCCCTTGGTCCGCTGTACGCTCATAGAGCACACTGAGGAGCAGATGGACTCACTTTTGGAAAAGCTTGATCCCCCTCTTGAACAGAATGTCTGTCATTTGATGTCATTATTATTTTATTGCCTTCTGTCATTGTACATCTGTGTCTAACACGTTTGGTCTGTCATGAGCAGTGCTGTGGAAAAAAGTCTTCCTTTGGGGACAATTAAATCTAAAGTCTAACGGGTAAAAATATTACTGACACTGAAAATAAACAGTTTTAAGTCTTCGCTGTTCACAGACACTAAGAACTTTAAAAAACCAATGGGTAAAACGGGTTAAACATGGAAAAAAAACTCTTCCTCCATCTTACCCATCCTCCTCAGAAAGCTCTGAATGTGTGATGGATCTGTGGCGTCTGCGTTTGACCGCCCGGCCTGCTTTTCCACTCACTTCTTCGGCTTGGTTTCTGATCCTTTTGTCTAACTGTTGAAGAAGAATGCCGGGTTATAAAAAGAACAGTGACTACAGGCTTTTGAAGTTTTTCTGCAAAAATTGCAGAGAGGAGTGGGAGAACAGTCGTGTCCCTTTAACGTGAAATAATAATTATCCTCATGCTTTGATATGTTAGATACTGGCAGCATATGTTCAAGTCTCTTATTCTCAGAGATGAAAAAGAGAAGAAAAAAAAGCTCCTCCATAAGAACCACAGCTAAAGATCTTTATTCCAAAGTTAGTTCTCGTATTTGTCTTCTGAAAAATCTGAGAAAAACCCGCCTTTTCAAGCAGATGTTTATTTAAAATCTTCATCTTGGGAGCCTGTAATGTTGTCTTTGAGCAGGATGGTTTTACACTGTAAAAATTGAATGTAGAAATAAGGGAAACAAAAATGGCTAATGCCAAGACAGTATATCACCGTGTTAGATTCAGTGAATTTTCTCAAATAAAGAAAGTAATGGCCAGTAATGGTCAGAATATTTGGAAAACACTGAATTTTAAAAAATACAAACTTTTGGTAAAATTAACAGAAATGTACCAAAAGTCACAAGCAAGGCATTACTTTAAAAACATTATTCTCATAACAGATTTTGCTGGTATGTACAGAAAAATTTACAGAAAAAAAGTCACTCTTTATCAGGAGCATGCTGTTGTTTCTACATTCAGAGTAATCTGATTGTCTTGACATTCACTGTCATTTATGTGCTACCCTTGTAAAACGTCAACAGGTTTATGTTTTAACGTTATATTTTTTCATGGTAATTTACTATAATGTCTTGTACATGTTGACCCTATTTTTTATGGTGCATTTCCGGTAACAACAGCTGCCGGTATGTTACGGTAAATAATGCAGTATTTTTTTCACAGTGTAGGTGTAAATGTAGACCTGGGGCTTGCATGTTCTCGTTGTTGGACCCCTCTTGGTGTGCTGGGGTATCCCTCTGCTTCATTAAAGCTCCAAAGGGTAATCAGCATCAGGTTAGATGTTTCCTGGATTCTGTTGTTTTTCTGCTGCTAATATCTCATACAGTACAAATAGGAGGTGGGATGTTAAGGTTGTATTAACGGCAGTGACTCATTTTCTCCAAGTGCAGTCAGGAAAAGCACGACTAAAGGCCAACTCTGGGTCCCCGCCCCATACTGCAAACGACATGGTGAAAGAGACATGGTGGTTAGCAGGAGGAAGGAGGAATGGAAGAGAGATAGAGGTTGTTTTATTTTTGGTTATTGGTTATTGAGGATTTCCAGCAATTTAACATATTCAATCCAATGGGTTTTTTGAGTTTAGGGAATTACATACTCAAATAAACTTAAAATAGCTCCAAACCTATCAGGTGTATTTGTATAAGCATGGTGTCTATAGATAGGTGCGACCTAGAATTATTTATTTCCAGTGTCAGTAACATTGTACCATAACATCATACATAACATCATTATATTAGAGTAACGCCATAAAAAAAAAAAAAAATCAATGGATGTGCTTGGAAACTTTCTGTTATCTACTTCATCATTTTTTATATAGTTTCTGTGGGACAGGACCAGGATGATTCTCTATTTGGCACAGTTGGATAGTCAATGGACCCAATGTGCCAAAAAAGGGATTCCTACCCTACAGAAGGATTTTGGCCGCAAAATACCATCAATGTCCACTAGGGACATCTTTATGCACATAGTACAAACATTGGCTGTAGCAAAGTTTAAAAAAATGCAAAAACTTGGTAAAAGCAAGATTATTGGACCTGTTGGGTATATCAACACACTCACAGAATGTGAGATTTTTTTTTTATCGTGTATCATCATGGAGAGATATTGAGAATGATGTGACAGAAAGAAAAGAAGGTAAACAAGGAATAAATGAAAACTAGAGGATTGAGAACAAAAAGGCAGATGGAGGAAATGGTTGACAGTTAAGACCAAAGTTGGTCTTCTCATGAAGGAGAGATTTAGTGGTGGGATGTCTGGTCCAGCTGTCCTTTCCTTGAACTCAGGACACAAGGAGGTGTCACAGCTGTCTCACTCTCAGCAGTCAATATCAACAACCACATTACGATGTGACACCAGGAGGGGAGAGTGGAAGCTCCTCACCAGGGAGGGGCAGTGGGTGTGAAACCTATATGAATGAAACCATGCATTGAATTTAGTGATGGAATCGTGCTGAAAAAGAAGGATGTTAGAAAGAACATCATAAGAAGGTTCTGTTAGAAATCATGAAACAGGTTTCCTTAAAGGACCATGGGCCTTTATATAGTTCTTTTAGAAGGATCCAATGGTACAAACTCTAACATATGAGGGGGAGCAGACTCTGGAGAAATGGCAGGATTTAGTGGGAGCACGTGGTTGAGGGACTGAAACACTCAAAGATCTCTAGGTGATTGTAAAACCAACATTCTTCACTTCAGAACTAAAGTCCATAGGCACCCAGGCTCACTGAAGCGGACCGTTTTCACCATGTGGCAACTATTCAGAATCTGGCCCGTGACCCATTCCAGTGGTCTAGAAGACTCAGCCCTGACTGATACGAATATGGCCACTGTTGTTATTTTCGGAGCGGAGAGTTACCCAGTGTGACCCCGGTTAAGTCCAGACTGGCTGTCTCAGCGGACCCTCAGCACCCGCCTGCCTGCTGGGCGCCCTATGTCGTGGAGAGAGAGTGAGCGCAGGAGGCGAGCGGCGGGCAGCCAGGAGCCAGGAGCATGTGTGAGCAATCTGTAGAGCCAGGCCGGCTGAGGAGGGGGCTTCTGAGTGTTTGTGAGGGAGGAGTTCCATACCTGCTCTGTGTAATCACATCTTAATCTTTCCTCTCCACGAGGCTCTGAGATGTGTGGTGATGAGAGGGTTTGGTATGAGGAGATTTAGTCTGCTGCCCTCATAGTCAGTCTACTTTTCTCTTATCTGAACTGGAAAATGTTTTTCCTGAAATCTCAAATGATTACTTCCTATCTAATGTTTTTTTTCTCACACTGTAAAATAAAAAATGCCTTAGATTAACGGTAAAATGCTGGCTGTTGGTTTTACAGATGCCAACATTAAAGCACTACTACACAAACATGTATACCCCTCATCTTGTGTTTACCACCCTGAGGCCTGGAGACCCTGTGATCACCGACCCGTGAGAGTGGACGTCCGGTCCTATGAGATTAACCTCTGACCTCCATCCTCACTAATAGTTGACCCTTGTCCAACCCCACAGAGTCCCAGCAGAGTCTCACTCGGATGTGGACCCTGACTGCTCGTTAGACAGACACTGTGGGATGGTTCTCATGCTAGACCAAACATTTCACCTCAGATTGCTGCCCTAAGAAGAACTGTACGCTTTACTTCGCTCTGTTTGTCCCACAGCAGTTTATTGGTGTAATTTCTTCCCCACCTCTGGGACCGCAAGCTCCCTCCATTTCAGGACTTGGCATATTTCCAGATCAGCTCTACCTCAGCACTTGCAGCACCAGCAGGACAGAGGCTTAGGGGTAGGGACTGGTTCCTACTTTTGCAGAGATGTTTTTTTAACACTTGGAGGCTGGATGTACCGTACGGTTGCAAAGTGGACGTGACCATGGGTCATCTAGTATGTGAGTAATGTATGGAGGTGCAGTTCCAGGAAAGTCGAGTACTGCATCAGCCCAAAACAACACACTCCCTCCTCCGACCTCCATGGTAGCCTATTAAACTGACATGACAAATAGAATCTCTTCGCTCAACAAATAACCAGCGTCTGGGTGCAAACTTTTAAAACATTCTATAATTATGATGGATGCCTTCTGTTACTGTTCTTTTCCTATCAGTGTAAAAACTGCTCGTCGATTGATTCAAGCTGTCTTGAGGTATTTATAGTTTGTTATCAGGTTTGTTTTGGAGTGCTTTCACACAGACGTGCTTTCGGTCCCTCCTCGCTCTTATCTCCTGGAATGTGGATCGAGCCGAGATGGGATGGGTGTGTCTCCTGCCTGAGACGCTGTCCAGAGCGAGTGAGGACACGGCAGGAATCAAGAAGTTGGACTGACGTCTCCGAGTGAAGGCTGAGTCCTCTGAGAGCGTGAGATAAAGACGTGGGAGGAGGGGAGAGACAGGAATCCCAGCAGAATAGAATTTATCTTTAATTAAACAGCATTCTTGTTAACATTTTCAATTGCAGACAGTTTTACAAAAGACGTTGTCATCTGTTCAGTGTCTTCAATTAAAAAAACATTAAATGATTCAAATTAATATGTTAGCAGGAAGGAAAGAATGAAGCCAAATTTGCTTTAGCAACAAGTACAACAATCCCCAAAAGGCTAATTTGTTCAAAATCCACGTTTGAAAGTAGTTACATCCATTTCAAATGATTTATCACTCAACTGGCACATGCCGATACTTAATCGCAGCTCAGTTTGTGATCATCGATAATAATTGGTACCGTTATCAGATGAGCAATAGTCTCCTAGAAGAAGTATAAATAAATAAATCTTTTATGAAGGCATCAAGAAAAATTAAAAATGGTGGTGAAGGCTCAATATCGTAAACAACAAAAATGTGGATGGTAGACGTTGTGATTGATGAAGTATTGTTTAAAAGCATTATTACTACACTTTGTAAGTACTCCTACAAGTAAAGGTCTCCACCATCCAAGCTACTGCCAACCCGATCTGTCCCGTTCTGAAAGAAAGACTATATCGGAGACTCCCTGGCTGCTGGTATCATCTGTCCCTCCTCCTCACCTGTAGGTGCCGGGTATTTTTTTCCAAACACCATTGCGGAGTCATCAGTACAGCTTTCGAACGTCTCCACAAAGCAATAGTTTTTTTTCTTAATTGGGTCAAGATAAAAGAGGTACATGGCTGTAAAACGGCTTTTAACACTCCCCTTGGACATTTCGAGTATTTAGTTATGCCTTTACGCTTAACTAATGTTCCAGCTGTTTTCAAGGTGTTAGTTAATGACGTCCTTGGTAACATGATCAATCGGCTTATTTTTGTTTTTCTGGAAGACATTTGGATATTTTCTTAAAGCAGGGACGAACATTTCATTATTTAGGAGGGTTGGATGAAACCAGACCCAGCCTAGGTCCAAGCAGCGATAAGGCACAAGCAAAGACCTGCTAGCCAGAAACAGCTCCAACTTCTCAGGTTTGAAAACTTCTAAAGACATTTTACAGACTTTTGCAGAGTCGCAGCCCCCCTACCCAAGATTACCCCCCCAGCTACACCATATAGCTGGACTCCTGAGGCTGGTGTCGCCTTCAACTCCCTCTAACAGCTGTTCACATCCACACATCTCCTGTCTCAATCGGACCCATCCATACAGTTCATTTTAGAAGTGGATGCCTCTCTGACTCTGGGGTGGGGACTGTTCTGTCCCAACGGTCCCCCCAAGACATTCACCGCATCCATGTGCTTGTTTCTCTTGCAGCTTGTGTTGCCATCCAGGAAGAGTTATGAAGTAGAAATCGCGATTCACTGGCAGTGGTTCTAGCATTGGAAGAATGGATAAACTGGTATGAGAGAGCTGAACAACCGTTTGTAGTTTGGACACATCATAAAAAGTCCTACCTTATTCGACCAAGCGATTGAACCCCAGGCAGGCCCGGTGGGCGTTACTCCTTAAAAGGTTAAAAGGTTTGATTTTATGATTTTACTCTGACATATCGCCCAGGATCTTGTAACCAGAAGCCCAACACCCTTTCTCTTCAGTCCAGCCCTGAAAGGTGAGGATCAGAACCTGATACAATCCTTACCCCAACCCGTCTGGTGGCAGCGACATTCTGGGAGATTGATGACGTTGTTGAGAGCCCCAGACCGCCGAACTGGGTCCAGGTAACAATCCCCTTAACCGACTGTTTGTCCCCCGGTCTGCCAGATGTCCGCCAGTGGGGGAATACATCCAAGACATCCAGAACTATGTCTCAGCCTGCTCCGTCTGTGCCCTCAGCATAGCCTCCCATTGACACCCTGCTGACTGGCTGCATCCATTGCCTGTCTCTAGTAGGCCCTGGTCACACATAGTGATCGATTTTGTCACTGGCCTTCCAGCCTCCAAAGGTCATACCGACATCTTAATCATAGAAGACCATTTCTCAAAGATCTTGCATTTTTTTTCCCTCTCCCAAACTGCCCTCACCCCCTGAGACAGTGGATCTCCTCATTCTCCATGTCTTCCGGCTCAATGGACTTTCTCTTCTCAGGTGTGGAGAACTTTCTGTCAGGCTATGGTAGCCAATGTCCGTCTGTCGTTGGGGTACCACCTACAAACCAACGGCAACACAGAGAGGGCTAACCTGGACTTAGAAACAGCGCTCCGCTGTGTGACCAAGAGCAGTCCTTCCTACTGGAGCTCTCAGCTACCCTGGATTGAGTGCATCCATAATTCCCTCACCATTTCCGCAACAAGGATGTTGTCAGTCATGGTGTCATTGGGTTACAAACCCTCCTTTTCCCTGCTCAAGAAGA
The DNA here is from genome assembly GCA_037951165.1 of Lophius americanus. Lineage (NCBI taxonomy): Eukaryota > Metazoa > Chordata > Actinopteri > Lophiiformes > Lophiidae > Lophius > Lophius americanus. The sequence continues at coordinate 42,872 of JBBDHG010000052.1, read as the reverse complement.
GGATGTTGCAGTCCCCTCAATTCAAAGAAATACCCGACGTTGTCTATGAGTGAAGAAGGATACCAGAGTGGCCCATCTTTGCACCTCTGCCCGTAATCAACGGCTGGCTGACGGCTAATAAACCGCTGTGGGCGTAACCCCACACACTGTCTGACTGCAGCGTTGCTCCCCAGGTGCCTCTAATCTTCTCATCACCAAAAACCATATGGAAGCTGGCTCTGCAACCATCCTTCGCCACATGAATCCGTGGCAAGTATTAGAAATATTTCCTCTCAGCTTTCCTCTCTCCGGCGCCTCTTAAGTATGATTAAACCTTTTACCTTCTTCGCTCGTCTTGGAGTCCGTTCCTGGGTCCAATTTTAAAGTGAAAACTTTTCAGAGAGAATTGCAGAAGTCACATGAATCTTCGAGACAGAAAGTGTCTAATTTACCCACAGATGGCACCTACACCAGGACAAGCTGTTTGGGAGGGTAGCAAGAGAAAGGCCTCATCAGTCACCTTTCAGAAGCTAAAGCTCCTACAGTTTGCTAAACACATCTGGGACTTATATTGTCACAAGGCCATAAGTCAGATGAGACCAAAGTAGAGCTTTTTTGACAACAAAGGTCAAAGATCGGTGTTTCGTAGGAAGAAAGAAGGCCATACTGGAAAGCCCACCGGAATCGTTGTGAAGTATGGTATGGATCTCTGGAGGTTGTGGGACTGCTTTTCTTCCAAAAGCCCGTAAATGTTGTTGAAGGACATGGTTACATGGACGCCATCAAATATAGCAAACCTAAAAGCCTCTGCAAGGAAACCTAAAGTAGGCTGTGGTTTGACCTTCCAGCAGCACAATGATTTGAAGCACACTTAAAATTCAACCCATGAATTGGGGTCAAGGGGTATGGACAATAATAATACATTTTTAATTCATTTGGCTCATTTTCTGAAAGGGTGCCAATAATTTGGTGTCAAGAGCAGCATTTATTTATTTTTATAGTTTTTGAGAACTGGCTCTAATGACCACGTACATAGTGCATCCTATGGTCATATAAATGGATCCCAGAGCATAGAGAGAAGAGGCTGCTGTCATCGCTATGCTAATGTATGCATCTGGGTGCTTCAGTAATCACTTCAGTTGTTCTATTGGATGAACATGCTCTTGTTCTCAATGTGCATTGTTCTTCGACAGACACACAGAGAGATACTGTTACATAATGGATGTACCATGGTGGTGGTGGTGGTGGTGGTGGGGGGGGGTTAGAAGAAGAGGCTGTGGTAACTGATGCAGAATAACTGCTCCCGCTAAATGCTATCTCTGTCCATCAGTGGTACTAACACCCTAAACTGTCAGAGTCTGTGAATCTAAGTGTTTATGAACTGCTACTGTTCCGACGTCTATAGTCCATCGGTTTATATATATCAACAGAATAAGTCCATCTTTACGTCTCTGTGCAGACTGTGATCTGTTAATGATCTACTGTCACAACCGCTAATATAGTTATGTCATGACATTTCTAAAGAACACTTTGGGATCCCCCGGGATTCGTGAGTCACATTAGATACATTCTCCTCAGCAGTGGATCATCGACCAACATCATCAGCTTTGTCTTTTGTTTTATTCTAGTTTTTAATCTGCAAGCTGAAAGTGATGCTTTTTAATAAATGACACTCCTCCACCTCACAGTCTTAATTGTCCCTATTATAGTTGGTAATAATGAAGATTTGGTGTCAGGAACATTTCTATTCTCCTTATATGATAATGGCATGTTTTTGTTCCGGAAAATGCCTTCTGTCTTTCTATGTATTTAGTTTAGTTTTTATAATGTGAAGCAGGACAAGCAAATTATTTAGCATGAAATGTAACGTGATCAAAATACTGCCATACAAACATTACAGAAAGCAAAACTAAACACTACTTTCAGCAGACTCATCAGCCACCACCACCACTAGCCTCTGTAATCCACTTGAGTTGTTAAAGATTTTCTGACAGTCTATTTACAGTCTACTACTTCTGCCATACATAACAAATAATTATCTAAATCTTATTCAGTCTCTTCTAGTTGAAATGAAAGATTACTAAACCTTGCTTATGAGTTGCATGGCAAAGTCTAAATACACATCACACGCTCGTTGTTTCGCAATTTGAAGACAAAAAATGTATTCTATGGGTATATATTAGCTCGCAATGCAACACATTTAATGGGTATTAAAGTTAATCTTTTATCAGTTGCTGGTGGGTTGTTGTTTCCCGACAGTATCGAAAAAAGATAACAATGAAACTCATGTTCGGAGAATGGTTTATAAGGATTTATTTGTCAATGTACTGTAAGTGCATGCATTGATTTCTGTGCAGCTTAAAGCGTGAAGGCAGGAGTTCAGGCTATGGAGCCGCATCGTCTTGCAGAGCAGATGTGGAAGCTGCCTGGCACCAACTGTTTCGCTCTGAGGTCTGTCTCCACGCGAGCTGTGATCTGAAGCCAGCGACCAACTGTCTTAACCGCCTCCTCCACCAACTCCCTCTTCCTCTGTAAACAGTAACCTGGAGTCCAGCTGCAGCTCAGGGACAGGAGGCGGTCGTGGAGCCTCCACACTGTAGCAATGGATAGGTGATTTGTGTTTTATAATTTATAACAATGTTTTATTGCATTGGTGTCCCATGAGAACCGAGCATCTCTTGAGGAATGCAGTTGATTGACAAACATCGGAGATGAGAAAAAGGTCAAATGAACTCAGTTGAAATGAAATTAAAGGTATCAATATGAATTTGGAGATCAGTGCACGCAGAGAAAGGTGGGGTTAAGACAATACAATGGGAAATTAAGATAATAATAATCATAAGAAAAAGAAAAATACTAATACCAATAATAAAATAATATTAAAGTGATAAATTCTGAAAATTAAAGTACTTATAAAAAGATGGTAAAAGACGAGACATAATAAAAAGTGAAAGACATAAAATAAAATGAAATAAAATAATAAATGAATAATAACATAAGGATCAATATAACATAATAAAAAACAAGTAAATATTTATAAATATGAGTGAGTTAATAGAAAATAAAATATGTACTTTTTCATTTCTCCTCATTCAGCTTATCCCCAAGAGCTTGCCGTGGCACAGCAGTGGAAACAGAGCCTTCTTTCCAGAAGGCTCCAGCTCCACTGTTGTTTAACAGAAGATGAAGAGAGCTTCACACACATCAGGGTGCTTCCCCCATATGCAAGACATTACAGCATTCCTCTCCTGCTCGCCCCCTTTCTCAGTCCAACAAAGCCCTGACTAGACTCTGCCATAAAAACTGAGGCGGTAGGACCACCAACGTGGTGGGACCCCATTTACTGGTCGCTCTTCCTACTATGTCCCCACCCTCCCTCCTCCCCATTTAGTGGGCATTACTGGGTTTCACCATCCGACCGCACCAACCTTGCTGATGTCTGCAGAATGAGACGGCATGAAAATATTGACCCATGTGGTTTTGTGCCGAGGTCGGCACGGAGCATTTAGTGATAACACCTAACAATGTCTCCTACAGTGGAGCTGTTTTATACTTATGGCAGAAATGCATTGTGGGATACCTGCAGGTTAAACAGTATGTCAAAGGAAAGCTCCATTAACAAACACTTAGCTGATGATGGTGATGTGTTTCAGTCCATTTTGTTAGGTCACCATCAAACACTAATGTTTAGTAAAGAGAGAAATGTATTCCAGGCAAGGCGGAGATCCCAGTTTCTGCTCCAGCTGTGGTTTCGGTAAACCAGAATCTAATGCACAACACATGTTGCTCCGACTGAGAATCACACCTTTCACCTCCACGCACTGTTAGAGTTATTCTCGGAATCGGGGGATTTCAGTTAAACTAGGAGCCATTTAAATTCATCTAAATCAGCAATCCTGGGTATTTTTACAGTATTGCTTCAATTTAGCTCACGTCCTTGTTTGGCTTCTTTAGACTGGTTGTTTTGGTGTTAGAGCTTGAAAGAACAGTTCACCCAAAAACAAAAAATCAGACAATATCTACTAATTTAGATAGAGAAACAAGGAAAATTTTGTTTAGTCCACAAAATGGTTTTGGTGTCTTTCCAGAAGTATTGTCCTAAATAAGAGAAGGAGGTTCTGACTTGTGTAAAAAATTACCAAAAACCACAGGCTTGTCCTGCAATATTCATCTCTCTGGAATCCCCAAGATCCCAAAGTTGATTTAAAAGGTATAATTAGCAGTTCTTTTTACCTTAAAAAAAAGCCCCCCTCCTCTGCACTTGTTATGAGAAGGCCACAATGATGCATTGCTGTGATGCTCCATAAATGTGGCACAGGCTGAGGTTCATTTTTGTATCAGTTATCATGAGTCAGTCTCAGTTCAACTCTTCGCGGCTCAATATCTGCCCAGTATTACCTAATATTCTTAGTAGATACTGCTAGAGAATGAAAAGAGTGAGTATTGACCTAGAGTGGTCAGAAACACACACATTTCTCTGTCTCCTTATGAGGCAACTGTTGGTCAGGTTCTGGTCATAATATTTAAAACTGTTCAGATCACGTCGTTAAAATCATCTCTGAAAACAAATGCTTTACAAAATAAACTTAACTATTCAGATATACATAAGAAAATCCAGCATCATCCACTTCAGCATCTCTGTTCAGCACACTGAGGCCCAGCTCCAGCTCCAAAGGAACAGCCTTTTTCCTTTGATGGTTTATTCTGGATAGTAACAGGAAATATCAAAGCAATGTCTGTTTAAGAGTAGGTTCAGAAGTTGGTTTTGTTCCATGGCAGAAGGTTTTTTTTTTCTCTCTGAGTGCTTTTCCTAGTATTAAATAGTAGAACTGACTATATTGAGTTTGGAGCAGCCCCACTGATTTATTCAGCTTGTATTTACAGTATGTCTCAGACTAAATCTTGAATCTTGAAAGTGAATATAGGAGATCTGAGTCATTTTATTTCTTAAACCAAAAAAGTTCTCTGAAACCAACTGGGTTTGGGGATCGGTTTTGGACATCCTTTTTGTCTTATTAAATAACATTTTAAATATGTATTGTGCATTCATTCAGACGGTCTGTCATAGTTTAGTCTCGGTTCAGCCCAGAGATAAGAGATAACGGGGTGTGGTCCCATACATCGTTACAGCATGGTACATCTGAACTTGTGGTTCTGATTAAGTCATGGAAGAGGGACTCAGTGGTCCAGCTCAGTGTCTGACCATGCAGGCTGCCTTCAGTCTGTGTCCGTGTTCTCCCAGTGAACTGGCAAATCACTGATAATGTTAATAAATGAGTATTTGTGTAGCTTTGTGTTGCTGCATGGTAGTGGGTATATGATGCTGATTGGAAGCGGAACTAATTTGGTGGAGCTCACAGCAGACCTGTTCCCAGAGCTTCCTGCCTGTCCTCTCACGTTGTTTACACTGACACAAACAAGTGAGGAGGCCAAACACATGAAATATACATCTGACACAGACGACAAGCTCCTCAGCTCCATCCTTCAGTGAGCAGCGGCCGAGCAGAAATAACGAGGCGCAGAACGAGCCCCTGAGACCTACTGACTGAGCCTTTAACTCCATCTCATTGCACAGACCTCCATCGCTGCTCAGAACAACACAGAGAGGTTAGATTCTACTCCGGAGAAACAACAAACGCTTCCAGTCCTCTCGGCTCAGTCTTTACCTCTCAGGAGCAAAAATAACACAGCTTCATATTTCCCTCGCCAAAGTGATTTATTGTTCAATCGAGCCTAGGGAAGGCGGCGGGTTCTGTTGAGCTACTCACGAATCACCACTTTGTATTCCCCTGCTGCACTTCCTTCTGTCTTTTTACTATTTTTCACCATGTTTGTTTCCCTCGAGTATTGCATCCTAATACCAAGAGAACCAAATTCCAGCCCTTGGAGCAGAGTTCACAAATTTTAGCTTAAACAAGAGCCCAAGCACATCGTAAGAGATTTTTAAGCTCTTGGTTCCTGCGCTACACTGTAAAGAAAGACAACCCTAAATGAATGGTCACATGACTAGAAGCAACAGCTACCCATTTGCATTTTACATTTTCCTGACATAAGCAAGTGCATCAATATATCTCTTGGTATTTCGATTCTTGTTTCAGAAACATATTTGGAAAAATGAAAAATGAGAATTTATTTTTACCACAATCATAAGTGAAAATTCTTTTTTTTCTTTTTCATGGTCAAAACATCCATACATCCTTTTTCTTCCTCTTATCTGGGGCCATGGTGGCAGCAGACTGTTAAAGGTATTCCAGATATCCCTCTCCCTAGCAAAACAAATATCTCATCTGAGGCCAGATCAGACATATAGTCCATTCAGAGAGTTCTGGGTCTACCTAAGGGTCTCCCCCCAGTTGAACTTGTTTGGAAAACCTCCAAAGGGAGGCAGCCTGCAGGCATCCTGATCAGATGTTAAACCCCCTCAGCTGGCTCCTTTTGACATGAAGGAACGACTCCACTCCGAGCTCCCTCTGTATGTCTGAGGCTGAGCACAGCCACCCTATGAAGGAAGCGGCTTTCATCTACTTCACCTCATTCTTTGGGACTCTCCCCAGAGCTCATGACCATAGGTGAGGGAAACTCAATCCACTAGTAGATTGAGAGCTTTTTCTTTATGACGCATACCAATAGAACACCATCATTATTGCTGATGTAGCACCAAACCGCCATCCCACTCCCCATTGTCCCATCACTGGAAAACGAGACACCAAGATATTTAAACTCATTCGCTTGAGGCAGGAACTCACCCCAAACCTGGAGGGGACAGTCCAACGTCTTCCAGCAAAGAACCAAGTCCTCAGATTTGGAGATGCTGATTTTCAAACTGCTCCAGTGTTATTGAAGATCATGGACTCATGACGCCAACAGATCCACATCATTCGAATTCTAAGCTGCCTAAAACCGACTGCATCTTGAGATAATGTCCCTGATTATTAAGAACAGAATCGCAGACAAGGGACAACCAAAGGTCAGACTAAGACCTATTGGAAGACCCCAATGAATAGGCACCAAAGAAGTTGGGAAACCTGTACATAATCGGAGAACCTTCTGGAGCTCAGTCTGAAGAGGCTTCTTGGAGCTGCCATCCTGTGGAATTACCAACTGCAGCATTGGGTTCTGGTGGAAAGCATTCAGAGTTTTGAACTTTGTAAAAACAGAGGAAACTACACCTCTGCAAAATCAAGACTTTCTTTTTCCTTTTTCAGTGTACCCTAACGAAACACATCCATTAAAGTAAGAGGTTTGTAAGAAATATCCTGGACCTGGTAATAGCAAAGTTTTCTCTACTCTGGGCGGTGGCTGGGGAGTTCTTGGAGTAGCGGGGTGCAGGAGTGGGTGCAGACAGACTTACACCGTAATTATTCACTCGAAAGCCAACAGTGGCTGCTGGGAGTCCTCAGGGTGGAGGGAGAGTGCTTCTCAACCCTTCAACAACACATGAAGAGAGGGAGTCAACCTCCAGAGGAATCCCAACCATGTCTTCACTGTGAGAGTGTGTGTGTGTGTGTGTGTGTGTGTGTGTGTGTGTGTGTGTGTGTGTGTGTGTGTGTGTGTGTGTGTGTGTGTGTGTGTGTGTGTGTGTGTGCACCCCCCATCAACCTTTGTCGGTCATCCATCTCTCTCGCCTTTTGGCCCCTCGGAGTGGGTTCCACTGCTAATGTCTCTTCTGGGAAGGATGGATGTCGTTCGTTGTGTGTGTGTATTTGTGTGTGCGCATCTGTGTGTGCGCTTGCGCTACCCTGTGAGAGTGAGTGATAATGGAAACTATGGCATGCAGTCGAGAGTAAATCATAACTTCTGCCTTTGTGAGAAGCAGCCGGCACGAGAAGAGTCGCAGGTTTTAGTTGAACAAACATGTTATCATCACCCTCAGCTATTCTGGAATTCCATTTTAGTTTTGATAGGAGAGGCTTTGCAGACATTCTGCAATCCTGTGGTTTTGGTCAGTTTCACTGTTTCCTCTCCGCCTTTGGTTTCTCAACTGAGCAGTGAAGAAGAACCAGTTTTTTGGGAGCTGCAGCAGGTCTTCATCCTCCCTCCAGTGTCTTCCTCACTCAGTCTAATTCCAGAAGAGATGTTGTACTGTAAAAATACCCATACAAAGAAGGAAGCCAAATATTCTTGAATGTTTTGAAATTAGTAACAAAAAAATCGGGCCAATGGAGTAGGAACACCTGCTTATCATTTTTAGATTAACTAATTTAAAATGAATATTTTAGTCTCTTGATTGGACTGATTTTCGGAGTCTAAACTTCCAACCAAGATGAATAAAGTTTTCTTGTGCTGGGATGTTATGCAAACCAACATTGTACCTTGTTAGTGGTTAAAACCAGAATGTAGACTAGAAACATTAGCTGGAATATCTTGCAAAGAAAAAGCATATGGTTTTTATCAATATAAAAATATTTTTTAAAATATGTAATACTGTTATTCCTCTTTTGAGACCAAAATGAGGTACATTCACTAGAAACAAGACATTATTTTTTCACTTTTTCGAAATTCCTTTCTTGCGGCGTCGTTGTGTCTCCAGCTGTGTGAGGGGCCAGCACGCCCCTCGTTATCATCAGCCCCCTGCTGTACTTTCATCGCTCATAGACGTGTCATCCTGCCGGCATATTGATCATCAGCATCACAACAGTTGGTCAACAGAAGTAATACAGAACAGCTTTTTTAAGATACTTCTCATCATAGTTTTACAGTTATGTTTGCGCTGTAATCATTTTTTACATTAGAATTATGGTAAGAAACTGTCCAATAGCAACAGAAAGAGATGATAAAATTAAAATAGTGGAAGATTCAGTGAATACTGTAAATAAAGTGAATAACTGTATTTTTCCCAGTCCAACCATATTGAAAACATTTTACAGTGAAAATGCAAACGTTTGATAAGCTACCTGAACAATAACAGAAAATTAAGCCTACACTGTAACCCCTGACATACAGGGAATATCCCCAAAAAGCCCCCAGATCCCTGCGTTGTAGGAGCAACCCCCCCTGACTGAACTTCCAATCTGTGCCTCCAAAACTCAAATTAAATGTGAAGCTATGTCCAAAACACTGTGTTTTTTGTTAAAAGAAGAAAAAGGAGGCTCCCCAAGTAAATAGGATCTATTAGGGCAAAACATGATATATACAAAATAGCTCTCCTTGAGTCAATTGCACAAAATTTGGACTAAATTGGTTTAAAGGTTAGGAAGGTATGGTCGAATAGAAATATTTTTCTTTTTCTTTGCAAAAAGCTCCCTATAGTGAGTAGAATATGTACAATTAGAGTGAAACAAGATTTAAAATATACTTTTTTTTTATGTCACAAACAAATAATTATACAGTTAAAGTGTTTTACTTTCTAAATCGCAGATTTAGCTGATAAGTGCATTAAAACTTACAGTAAAAGATCTTAGAGCCATTAGGAAAAACATTACTTAATTTCTACACAAATAATACACATGTATGTTTGTGAAATGCTGTTGATATGATGTCATTTCTTTTGTGTAATTTACTGTCATTTATGCGCTTGTAAAGCTGAGTCGGGTAAATCTGTTTTTGATGGCACTTTATCGTAACGTCTTGGTCAAGGTATTTTGTGAGATGAAATTCTGGAAACCACAACAACTAAGATCTGTGTTAGTCGGTGTGTTTATTCCTCAGGAACAGATGAGACATTTTTATAGAAACTATTTCTTTGTGATATGATGTAAAATGTTGCAACGATTTCCCCAGAACCTTCAGAGTGACTCTCCAGAGACATACAGGCTGTTTGCTTCAGAGAGACAACACACATTAAAAATAACCACATAAAGCTAATCAAACAAAGAGTCAGTCACTTCTCCACCTTCCAGCCTCTCACCCTGAAATAATGTTTTTTCTCTGCATTGTCAGGCTGGTAAGAAGGAGGCCAGCTCTTCTATAGTTACACATTACTGCTAACTTACATAAACTTTTTGGGAAACTGGAAACACTGGGCCCTCTAGACGATAAGTCTCTATTTTCCCTCTGGCACCCCTCCATCCTTCTTCCCTCTCTTTTCCATGTCTGGCTGACTGGGACTGTCTGGGAGTGTGCAGCACTCCAGCCAGATCCCAGGAGAAATCAGGGACAGCCTGCATCTCTCTGACGGGTGTGTGTCGGTGGGAGTGTGTGATTTTTTGCAGCAGCACAGTGTTACTTAGAGGAGTGAGTAGGAGGAGTACAAATAACATACCAGGATGGCAAAATACACACAGGACGATTCCGTGACTTCTCTAGCCCAACTGGCAAGCCTTTTCTGAGCGAGCGCCGTCCTGCGAGTATATCTGTCATCTGAATGGTGCGTGTGGTGAGATGAATTACACGGAGTGATTTATGGAGGCCTGATCTGTGCTCTCCTGGCGGCTGACGCTTAATGTTAATTGGATCACCATGACTCTGCCATTACCGGCCTCTATTTCATCCGTGAGAGGGCGGCAGCCGTCAGTCACATCAGTTTCTTAATGCGGCGTGCTGTTCTGATGTCATCTGTTGGGCGAGCGACCCCAGAGTGGACAGGTCTGATCAGCCGTGACAATGATGATGACGACGATGATGAATTTTAATTCCAGTCACATACATCTTAAATAATCTTAAAAAAGGAACAGTTTGTAGCCCAAGGAATGTTTTTTTTTAAATAATTTTATAATGTCCAAAGCATAATCAGAATCAGAATCGAAATAAACTTTATTGTCATTGTATCAGGTACAATGACATTTGTGTGTCTGCTCTCATAAAGGGGAATCTCATATAGGAAGCCAGTTATAGTTTGAGTTAAAAATAGCATCATCAGCAATACCAAAGTGGGAAAAAAAACTAATTACATCATACTCATTATACCATTCTATATTATAATTCATAATCACTTTACATTTCAATGTCCTTTTAAAACTAAACAACCCTTAGATTTATTCTCTTCAAACGGAATTAAAATTTACAATACAAAAAGGATTGAACGCCCATCTTTTAAATACACATTATCTATAAATATTTAGGCGCTGGAATTGATTTGTAGATTCATAGTAAGCCGCTTTATGTATTATTCCATTAAATGTTTTATTTCTGATGTGTGCATGGAAGCACTTATGTTTGTGTGCATCCTGCCTTCGCCAAACATACAGTATACATCGTATCTAATTCAGATAATTGCATGGTTTGGCGTCCCACAGGGTAGAGCGTCAAGCTGGAGCATTGTGCTTCTTTCAGTTCAATGTATGACATGATATGTTGAGCCTTGGAGAAAACGCTCCAGCTCCAGCCGGCCTATAGTGACCTTATAGTCTTCCTTTAATGAGATCTCAGGCTGGAAGCAGCAGCAGCAGAATATAGGTCGGATTAATTTAATTAAGCTCTGACGGAGAATGGCTGTATCATTACTTCATTGGTTCCTCTCCCTCTAATTATTTCAGCACTTTCAAACAAGCCGTTTAAAGCAGATTAAAGGAAATCTAAGCAAAGTAAAGAGAGGAGAGGCTGAGGAGGTCCGCAGCCATATGGTTCACTTTTTTGTCGTGCCTGGCTTAATATCTGAGATCCACTGAAACAAGTAATTAACTCCAAGGATGGTATAGATGCCATCTGTTTCCTGTCTGATCTGATACATCTTCTGTCCTCCCAAAGGTCCGTCAATTAAAAGGAAGCTGCTGGAAAGAGTTTTTAGGACAGATAAACACAGCAACAAATGTTTGCAACATTTTGCGATTGCTGCATTCTTCACATTTTCTCCTTTAACAGGAGCAGAGATTGTAGCACAGACATGAGACATTCTCTTATTCTGTGACAGAAAACCCTCATCAGTCTCTCACAGTCAGGGTTCAGACCAGTATTCATCCTCCAAACCTGACATACATAACCTGCACGAGCTCCAGTAGCTGTCCATCTCTGTCCCTAATGGTCTGATTGTGGTTTAAAAGTTTAAAAGTGATGCTGAGGTTAAAAGGTGTAATGTGAGTCTCTGAGGAATTACATACAGTGGATATCAACATTATGACACATGCTCTGCAGGTTAGCTAGTGTACACAATCAGTGATGAGGCCATGACGTCCTTCGGGTCGCAGCAGAGGTTGATCAAGCCTCAGCTTGTTCCCTATCAACACTCTCCTATGGATCTGCTCTTTTGATCCAGATTCAGCTGGAAGCCTTCTCCTCAGCCTCTGTGCTGATGAAAATGGCTCACCTTCATCCTCCCTCCTAAGATGTTGAATGGAGTGGCTCTTCAAAGAGACTGTCCTGAACAATATCTCCTCAGGCCAGCACCTTGCCTTCCTTCCTTGCATGTATGGCATTAACTGACTAGGCCCTTATATTTATTTGTCTTCCACCGTAAGGCCTCCTCCATCTGCTCTTCTCATGGCAGAGTGAGCTCAAGCACGACAAGGTTCTTTATCACTTTCCACACCAGATAGAAAGACCAGAAAGTTTGCTAACCGTGCTAACTCCAATACCGGGCGATACCGGGCGATAGCACTGAAGAAGAACTCAGTGATGGTCTTCATCACCTGGTTATTCTACCAGGGATATCAGCCTTCACCCAGTTTAAGGGCAGCAAGTCAAGCTTCGCTCCAGGATCCCTTTTTGTTGCCAGAGGAAACCTGCTGGAATATCAAGCAAACCCCAACATGCAAGTTGGATGGATTGGGAAGGGCATCATAGACCACCTGGACAAAGAAGCTGAGGCATTGTGGCATTGCAAACTATAGGTCACCGAATGGGATCTTCTTCTCCACAATTTGTTTGCTTCTAGTCCAGGCGCCCTGCGGACTCATTCCCACTGCTCTGCTCGACCTCCCCTCCTCTGCCATGGTGTCCGACCAAGACACCATGGCATAAGTCTGCCAGCCTGCTTATATGTCTCCACTTTCCACCAGTCTTGCAGCTAATCTTGCCCAAGAGACTTTTGATGGTGTGGATTGGTGTCATCATCATCTTCACAAGCCCTGTCAGGATCCACCTGCCCCCAGGCACCGACTCGGTTGTCACTGTCAGCTTCATCCACATCCTGGGCGTCTGCACTGGGGTTCAGGAGGTTTCATAAGCCTATTCACCGCCACACAAACAGAGTCACTGAAAAGTGCAGCCTGTGATCATTTCTATTTCCAATCTGTGCCACTCACATGTTACTGATCCAACTTAGACTCTCAGCCGGAATTCCCTCATTCCTAATAATTCGGGATGAGTTCTCTTACTGAGAGTGAAACATGTTCCCTTTCCAGTGTCTCCGGTACCAGCTTTTGGGGCATAGAGCCTTAGGCATCGGCAAGGTTTCACCACAGCACCATCCTATCACCCATGGTCTCCTTGGCCTCTATGAGGAGCTGTGTGACCAGGTCTGTGTGCCAAAACAACCTGGTACCCCAGGGATCCACCATTTCTGAATGGAAGTGTCAATGTATCCATTCTTTAGGAGGAAATCTGCCAGCTGCTTCGCTACTATGCTGAACACAGCTTCCTTCAACAGTGCTTCAACACTATTGGGTTCACTGAGGGTATTATATGGATGTTGATACACCTCCTTGTCCACTGCAGGGGCCCACTCTGATCTCTGGTGAAGCCAAATTGGTTGTTGATGAAGGAGGGTGTCTTTCTCGCACTCCCCCTCCAACTCCTCCAATGCTGCTCATCTCTGTGCAGGATTAAGAGCTTCTTCCTGTGACACAGCTGTGCTAGAGATGCCCATTCCTTTTCACGTGCTCCCTTGTGCGGTTTCTTCAGGGCTTTTTAGTCCTTCTTGATGTTGTGGATTGTGTTTGCCATATGGTTTTTGGCATCAGCCGGCTTCACTCCCCTTTCATCCTCAACTCCAAATCTCTGAGCAACCATGCTCACAGTGATGGTTTTCATTGTTTGTAGCCTCCACATCAGTAATGGCTGCTACTTCAAGCTCCTTCTCAGTATCCTTGTCGAACTTCTGCCACTTTTAGAATCTTGCGGTGATCTGCTCCTCCTCATCTCCGACCACTTTTTCCAGGATGACTGATGCACCGCATGTAAGATTGGAGCTCTTTGAATCTGTGTGCCGGGCTGGGCTACTCCTCCTAGCCCATTTCCAATTGACTATCTGTCCTTATCTGTAAATCTGCTGAGGTGAAGTGAATGGGTTTGACACCAAACTTTGTGGAGGGGGTTCATGCATCCATCCATCCATCCATCCATCCATCCATCCATCCATCCATCCATCCATCCATCCATCCATCCATCCATCCATCCATCCATCCATCCATCCATCCATCCATCCATCCATCCATGCGTTTCCTTTCACCACTTATCCTCTTTAGGATCAAACAGCGGACCTGGGCTGAACCTTTTGTATAGCTGTCCCCTCCGTCTGGAACTCCCCACACAAACAAAACAAGAGGATTGAGATGTGAGGATGTAAAAAAGAACAACATCAAATTAATACAAAGAGAAGGAAGATGGCTGACAACTTATAGAGGGAGCCAGAATCCCAGGAATGAGGACAAATAAAGAAAATAAAAGACATAAATAAAAGTTGACATCGCATCACAAAATGAAAGCTATAAAACCAAAGAAATAACTCAGTAATGGAGGATGTCTGCACAGGACAAATAAAAGCCATGAAACAATAAAAGAATGAAGTGGATGACGTCACATGAAATCATGAATGAATTAAACATCAATTAAAATAGGGTTTAATCAGAAAGGTCGTTCCGAAGCTGAAGCACTACAGTCGCTTTTAATTTTGAGGATCAGAAAGAAGAACCGCACCGTGGATCTGTGGTCAAAAGCTGGCTCATAATTATTTATGGATCCTCGGAGATCAGTAAAATATTCAAATTAAATCTAACCATCAAGGAGGCGATGTATTGACGTCAGGACTGAAGTGATGTAACCAGATCAGAGCGAGAGAGGAGGGACTGGCAAATGGTTCTTAATTGATAAAAGTAAGATATAGCAATGTTAATTATTTGTTTCTCTATATAAAGGTCACTATCAAATATCACAATCAGGGGCCTGGCTGAATGTTGTATATTTGTAGGACTGGCATCCAAGATGTTTTTGAGAAGACTATGTAACATCCAGCAATTTATCTCCGACAGGCAGCAGGAAAGACGATTTGAATGAATTTGAAATCAAAACTGCCCTGTTCTGCGTATTTTAACGGGACGTGGATCTAATAATCAATGACATAACGATGATACTAGATTTTGTTTTTGTTTAGGCCTATAGACTGTGTACCAGAATTGGTTTGCTGACCAATTAGGGGCCAAATATAGAGCCCTGAGGGACACCACAGGATTTAGAGGAAGCATTTCCCATGTATTTGAGAAGGTCCTTTTAAACCATTGCAAAGCGGTTCCTCTAATGCCCAACCGCTTTTGAGGCCGATCCAGTAGGATTGCATGATCTACTTTATCGATAGCTGAGCTCAGATCAAATGAATTAGAACTGAGCCAATTTCAGTTGCGAGTAACTGGCCGTTTTACTGACCAGTGAAATCATGATAATGAATTCTAGAACAAACAGAGAGTGGATGTAACGGTTCCAGGAGGGAGGGGATATTATTGGTGTCTGTTAGAAGCAGTGAGAAGCCTCGCTGCTGCGTTAAGGTGAGCGTGCACTCTCATAAACCATGAAGAGGCTCGTCTTCATGATTCCGGATCAAGGTGGATTTGCTCATCAACACAGGGCAGCTGTTCATACGATGGGGTCAGAGGTCAGGAGGATTTACAAGATCCTCATATGTTGAGAGTGGCCTCCTCCTCACACATCTTCTACCTTAGAACAATAACCACAATCCACTCCTTCACCAAAACACAGGAAAATCCCCTCACATCTCCGGAGCAGATGCCTGTGGGTGGTGCGATACCCCGGGGGTGGGGGGGGGGCTTGTACAGTCAAACCCTCTACACATCTGTCCTGAGTTACGGTGAGCACTTTAGTCCATCCAGTCCCAGCTGTGAGGAGATTTAGTTTGTTGGTGTGGAGCTGGTTTGATCGTGATCAATCTGCATTACTTGGGAAGTTCAATACCTCTGTGTGAGAACATGGGAGCACTGTGAACCCAAAAGTTCAATTCGATCAAAAGAACTTAATACCTCATGAAAAGTTCTATGAATTTGCCGAGATTCAGTGCCAGTAACTTTTTGCTTCCCTTTGTTTTTATCAAACCCATCATTTTTGAGTAACATAAACCTGTTTGCAAATCATGTAACTGTTACATGTAACTTTATAGAACATCCTCAAATTAATTAATTGGAACAAATTAAAAATTTTGCTTCAAGTTTCCCTCTAATAAAAAAGCGTTGGCACGTTTATACAATTTGATTAACATTAACTTTTTGTTAAATTCTATAACCACAGCTTCAAATGTTAAATTCACAATTAAAGTATTACTCTTCAGTGACAAAACCTGCAATTCAATTTTCCAAACAATCTACACCGTAAAAAGAACAAGGTTGATTATGTCAACTCGTAACACATTTCCCAAAATTTGTATTTTCAATTTAGACTCAAAAATACTGAGTTACTAGTCAAAGTAATTCATTCAAGTTTTTTGTTTTTTTTCAGTGCATGATTAAATGGCAGAATCATAAAGAAAATTTAAATTAAGCTTTGGAACTTCTTCAAATCTCTTTTTTTCATAGTGTTACCTTTAAAAAAACAAAAAAAAGTTCACAAATCTGACATCTTATCATCTTATTAAAATTTTTAGACTTGGTAATGCTTAATTTAATTGTATGTTACCTGTGTACAAATATATCTATATTTTACAGTATACTCTTAATGCAACTATTAAATGACGAAATATATAGACTAGAATTCTATTCTATATCTGCCTGTTATAATTTTGGAAGTCAGAATGATAAAATTATAAATACCATATATTCCAAAAACATGCAATATAGGTGAACTTTATATTTACATATACTTTAATATGGTTAATGTTATAATGTAATGTGTAGTCTTAACCTAAATTTGTTTTTAATTAACCAAACTTGACTAAAAATGTATTTTGGGTGATTAATATTTACTTAATGTGTAAGAATATTCTTAGGTAATCGGTTACAACATACATACATACATATTCTCAACTTATGTGGTTTCACAGTGAGAGAATGACTTTAATTCCTCCGGTATCTACCTGCTATAACTGCTTCAGCGTGTTTCTGTGGAATCTCTGCTTAGTCAAATAGCAGAGTTTTCCTGAGGAAGAAGCTGAGTAGATTAGATATCCAGAGCTGGGCTGGGATGGAATGACTTCACTGCATGTGACGGCTGAAAACCATGTTTTGCTTATAAACTGTTTTTTTTAATTCATTTTATTACGGATAAACAGCTGAGCTGTAAACAAGGAGCACATGTTCACCATCACTGCCAAACAACACCCAAAATGTTGACAATGGTTTCCTGCTGCCGGTTCGATTTCTGCCAGTGATGACTGCTAGAGGAATGTGACTCGGAGTGGGTTTGGTGTTTACGTCACACTGTGGTGCCATTGTTTAGGTTCAGGTCAGCTCCAGTGGCTCAGCAGAGGATGAAGTGACCACAGGATACCCTACTACTCCTAAAATAATCCTAATTATAGGTCTGCAGTTGATGCTGATGGGAAATGAACCATTTTGGTCCAAACGGCCCACAACTGTGCAATTATTACATTGAGCCAAGTTTAGCACATTCTTTCTGTATGAAGCAGTATCCAACTTCTGAAACAGGCTCCAAGCAGAATGAACTGATCCTTCTCACCGAGAGCTAGAACTCAAGATGATGTTCAATAAAATCCATCTGGAAATGGTTTTGCAACCCCTAGTCCTTTCAATGGACCAGCTTTTGTTGTCAACAATAAATAGATATCTCTCTTTTATGAGAGGGGAACTCCACTAGCTGCTGTAAATCAGACTGATCGCAGAGAGGAGGGTGTTGGCCAGGTAGCGCCACAGAACCCTGGTTGTAATCAGTCAGGGCCGCGCCATGCGATAAAATGTTGCCACGAGGATTGCAGCAATTACATCCATCCAAAGCCCATTACCTGCCGATCTATTTACAGCTACCGCAGCGAACCTCCTCTCTGCACAGCCTCCTTCATGCGAGCCTCACCTCACTGCCACAGAATACAACAGTGGTCATCATCGCTGGGCCGTTCTGACAGGCAGGGCTGAGGATGTTTTTGTTTTATATAGTGATCATTATGTATTCTATTTGGAATCAGTACCTGTTGCTCTTTGCTTATCTTTAGTTAAGGCTGGCCTGTATCACATAACCCAAACAAACTTTAAATTGCTCCATAACATTCAGCTGACCTTTGTGTCTCAGGACACGTAACACCAAAAATAATCAAATTCCAGTGTGATGTACGTTGTACCAGTTAGTATGTGTGAGAAATCTGTGATTAAACAAAAAACAATATCAAGATTTCTATACTTGCCTAATTTAAAAACATTTTAAAAAGAATAATGTATATGACCCTCTATTTGGCACAGTTGGATAGTCAATGGGAAAAAAATGTGCCAAAAATGGGATTTTGTTTTTTGATACCAGGAGTTTGCCTGAAAAATACCACTTTTATATTGTATAATAATATACAATATATTCATTCAAATTTAGCATTGTGCACAGCACACAAAAAAATTGCACTATCTATCTATCTATCTATCTATCTATCTATCTATCTATCTATCTATCTATCTATCTTTCTATCTATCTATCTATCTATCTATCTATCTATCTATCTATCTATCTATCTATCCATCCATCCATCCATCCATCCATCCATCCATCCATCCATCCATCCATCCATCCATCCATCCATCCATCCATCCATCCATCCATCCATCCATCCATCCATCCATCCATCTATTAAAATCAGAAAATCTGTCCCCTTATTAAAGAGTTATTCCAAATGTTTAGAAATTATGCCTCATTAATTACTTCATGTCACCTGTAGTAGTTTATAGCAGTATGATGTAGTCCATTGATAAATGTTGTGCTACATCTCCCTAAAATCACCTGGAAGTCAATCATTTGGACTACAAGAATATACTGAATGCCCCATGTTGTGATCTTAACAGAGGCAATATGATGGATGGAATTCTTGGCATGATGTTCTGTGTTTAACAGTCAGACTACAATGTAAAAACTGATCCATATAATTAGCGCTGAAATAAAGGCAGCAGTGATTGCCACAATTTCATCATAAAAAATACCTTGACCATGTATAAGACTTTACAGTAAATTCAACAATTTCATCCGAACTGAGATTTGCATAAACAAACGTCTTTCAAGCTTTGTAACAATTCAAAAAAAAATAAAGAAGTGGAATCCTATCAAGACGTCCCAGATATTTGTTTCCATGCATAGAAAATGTAACCACACATACAAGCTGCCCAGATCTGCTGCTTCTCTGTAACAGATCCAGACGTGCGACTGATCAAGATTCACGGATTCATGTTAGAGTTTCCTCTCAGAAGAGAGGCGGAGAACGATCTCCACATAAAACCCACATCTACTGAGTCAAGATGTCAGACTGTAGATCTGGGGAGCGGCGACTAGAGCAGCCCACAGCAGGCAGCAAACACTCCAAAACCACAACTGGCACAGAGACGGGTGACATCAGCGTCTCTGCGGCCACATCTCCGAGCTGCATATGAACTGCATATGTGTGGCACTATTGAAAGCAGACACGGCTGGAGTTCTCAGGCAGCATGAACCGTCAACACGGGGAGCAGGAGGATGTTTGACCTTCAGTGATGTGGAGCAGATACCTGAGTGTCTCAGGCCGTATTAAATAATGGCTTTCCCAAAATACTGTAACAGAGCACGAAGATTATCTCCTGCCACTCCCATTGGTCCCGTCAGGATCCTCTCATGCAGAAATGGGACAAAGTATTCGGATCCTATGCTTCAATAAAAGTACAAATACTCACCTTTTGAAAATACTCCACTGCAAGTTAAATACCTGCAAGCAAACTTTACTTAAGAGAAGTTAGAAAGCAAAGATCAGTGTAATTACTCATTGTGCGATGGAAGGGTTTCTCTCAGAGTTTACCGTCGTATAAGATGCATTTATATATAGATTCGAATAAAAGTTTGAAGTCATCCAAATACTTTATGCTGTATGTTTATTCTGTCTATAAAATCCTCATGGCTTTTTCACAACATTGCAAAAAGGCCATGAGAATCTCTAAAAAATCTCTTAAAAGCCAACTTATAATAGGATCCAAAATCAAAAACAATTCTTTTTTTTTTATCGTTTGTTTAAAAAATATTGAAAATTGTAATGTGAAAAGTAACTAATAACCACAGCTGTCAGAGCCTGAAGCGGAGTAGAAGTATACATTAGCAAAGAAAGTAAATACTCAAGGAAAGTAGGAGTACTTCAAATGTGGTACTTAAGTAAAGTACTTGAGTAGTTGTACTCAGTGACTGTCCAATACTCTCTTCTTCTCCTGCAGTCATTACCAGTGGTGGATAGTAACTGAGAACATTTACAAATATGACGTCTTTGTACTTGAGTATTGTCATTTTACGTAACTCAATACTCTACTACATTTCCCAGAGAAATATGATAGAAATGTGTGTTTTTATTCCACTACAAGTGTCTGACAGATGCAGTTATTATTTACTTTTCAGATTACAATAATTTTTTCCGTACTCTTCAAATCAAACTTTCGCACATTTGAGATTCTCCATAAAAGCTACAAAAAGAGGGGGAGGAGGTGATCTAATACCTCACCCTATAACATCCACAGCAGCGACCTACAAATAAGTAATATACAAGTAATATAAATCCTAGTGGAACCATTCTACTCCATTATGAGTACTTTTACTTGAGTTCGTTAAGTACATTTAACTGATAATCCTTACGTACCTCTCCTGAAGAAAGGCTTTGGATGCAGGACTTTTACTTGTCATGAAGTATTTTCACTTTGTGATATAAGCACTTTGAGTCAAGCGTCAGATCTGAATACTTTGTCCACCTGTGGTCATGACCTCCTCGCTGTCAGAGCCGCATTTAATGGGACGAGATGTTTGAAACCAGGGGCACCTCTGTCTCTGAGACTCCATCCAGTCATTATAGATTGATAGATCTCCTGAGAGGAAATACAGGTGCCATAGCAGCAGATACATACATGGTGCAAATACAGCAGTGGAAACTAAAAGCAGGAAAGAAAGAAAAACAGCGCTGCTCTCCAAAAGGTGCAGGTTTAGGAAGGAGATGATCAGTAGAGCTCCTGATGAGCATGCAGAAACGTATAGTCTTCTGAAATAAACATATGTATAAATATATATTGTATAAATATCATGTATACAATGTATATTTATCATTTCATATAACAAAATATGTAATAAATCCTCGTCTGTGGAATGCCCTCCCTGACCATCTCAGGGCTCCACAGACGACTGACACATTTAAAAAAGGACTTAAAACTTTCCTTTTTAGCAGAACCTATAACCTTAATTAACATTGCTGCTTTTTGGTCAGATTTTTATATAGTTATTATTTTATTATTTTATTGATGCTTTTATCTGCTTTTGCTTTGTAGCACTTTGAGATTTGATCCAAATGTAAAGTGCTTTATAAATTAAATGTATTATTATTATTATTATTAAATGTAATAAAATAATAACATAGAAAGAGATATAAAGATAAATAAATAATTATATGTATAATTTAATAAAATATAAATACAAATCAAATATATATAAAAATAATAATTATATATATACATACAATATATTATAGAATATGATATGACCTTAATGTGCCATAAACATATAATATAATATATAAAAGAATAAGAATATATTTATAGAATCTATGGATTAACAATATATAATATAATATACTAAAATATAATATAATATACTATGATTCAATATAATTGATCTAACAATGAGAATACGATGTAGTATAGAATGTGCAGATATAGTATAATAAACTCAACATGTATATATATACATGGTCTAAAATCAGATTATTGATGTTTGTCTACATCAAGCAGCAGCTACAGGAGTGGAACAATGGAGAGCCTTACAGGAAAGAAGATAATCATCAATTGGGTGACTAAAAGTTACGCCGACTTAGACATGAACATTATTGTTGCACTTAATGCCGATGGGGAACATTAACAAAGTGTTCCAACGGTCAGGTGCTGCAGTGCACTGTGGGAATATACAACAGAAGCCTCCCTCAGTTACAGGGGAATTCACTTCTATCTGACATCTGTGTCAATATTATGGAGCTTTTAAGGTCTTCTGTTCTGCTGAAGAAGTGGGGAGCGTTCAGCTCCCAGAAGCCTGCAGACAGATGGGAGTGGAGTAGGGATTGGCAAATCTTTACAGGCGAAGCAAAACAGAAGAAGTCGGAGCAAAAGATTGATTAACTGGAAATAACTTCATAGAAATGGTACATAAAAAACCGGTGAAGCTTTTCTTTGACTTAATTTGAACTTTCACCATTTAGCACACAACTATTGGCTGTTTAGCTGTCAATCAATCTACTAGTTAATATTTTAATAAACACATTAATGGTTGGGTCCGGTTCACTGTGACTAAAGTTAGTCACAATTTGCGCAAGCTTAAAATTATTTGAGGAAAAAAAAATAAAATAAACAAAGATGGAACAAAAATTCACGTATAAAAACTTGTATATGCTTACAATAAGTTTCAGACTACAATATTCAGTAAATACATCAGTCATTCTGTTACCATAGATAAAAGCCCCGTTTATATCAGATTTATTGGTGGAATCTATCTTCTATCTGCTGCTTGCAATAAACAAATTAAACAAAAACTCTTTAATTGGCTCAACATTCAACAAAAAACAAGTGTTTTTCCAAAATTGAACACAAAGTCCTGCTTCTCCTGACTCCTGCAGACTCGGAATGATTCCACTTTTAATGATGAGGAGCATCTCTAGGACTTCATGGAACCTTCATCTTACCTGCTGCTAAAATGATACTTGGACAGACTCCAGCTTCTGGCTGCCTTCTTGAGGAATCTTAGCCTACTCCTCATGGATAATGGCCTCCATTCGATGGTTTTAACTCTTCAAAGCACCTTCTTCAAATCCCACCAGAGATTTTCTCTTGGATTCAAGTCAGGAGAACAGAACGGCTTCTCCAGAATGTTCCAGGACTTCATCTGGAATCAAGCCTTGGTGGACTTTAGGTCTGCTTGGGATCATTTTGTCTTTTGGAATGTTCAATGAAGCCTCAGTTTCCTCACAGATGGTAAGATGTTTCCCTTTAGGATTTCATTAAAATCCATCTGACGAGCTGCAGGTCTCCTGATTATCACTGAACCATCGCCATGCTTCATTGTATGTGTAAAGCGTTCTTCTAAGAACTTCTCCAGACATCCTGCTGATCCATACACCCCAAAAGTTCCAGTTCGATGAATTGCTCGACTAAACAGCATCCCAGAACTTTCCCAGATCTGATCTAGATGGTTCTGAGCTTTCCTTGTGGTTTTAGCTCAGCAGTGGTGAACTTGTCAGAGATGGGAAAAAGAATCCCAATGTAAAATTAGGTCTTAACAGAAAAATGTAGTATACCAGGTCTGAGTATGGCCTACTGCTCGAGTTCCCCTTCAGGTTCTCCAGCTTCCTCCCACAGTCAAATCCATCCAGTACGGTGACTCTGAACTACTCTGTAGCGTGAATGGTTGTTTGGATCTGTGTGTTGGTTCTGTGATGAATGAGCATCATGCCTTGGGTGTACCCCCCCCCCCCCCCCCCCCCCCCCCCCCCCGAAAAAAACAAAACCCATATCATTTAATGTAAAATACAATATGGATTTTCTTCTGTGTAGTAACAAATTCATATTTTTGCTATTTCTGTTTTAACTATTAAAATAAATTTACACACCAGTTAAAATATTTTTGTCAAGACAGAAAACTGCAGTATACTGTTATGGTAATTACTTGTTAATGGCATTATGGTATCCTATTTCTCTGTAAATTTGACTAAAAGGTTCACTGTAAATGATGTGCCTCCACATTCTGACGGTCATGAGTTCCGTAATGTTTCTTGATGTAGGGTTAAGTGATTGTGTCTACTATACTAATATACTTTTTTGGAAATTGTACTGTCTGCAGACATTTTTTACAGTGTATTTATTCACTCTATAGCACTTTGTTAAACTGCTTCTTTTTTAAATGTGATCATAAATAACGTTGGGCTGAGTTGAATCTACACACATTATGCTCTGAATGCTGTAACTGTCTTAAAATAAGATTATTTTGTGGATGTGACATTTTTATTGACAAGATAATATATTTGTCTTGGGAAACAAAATATGATACCTTTCCAAGAAACAGGACTTTATTTATTTATTTTTAAAACTTTGTTCTGAAATTCCTTATTTGCAGTTTGGATGGATTTGTGGATGGATGAACAGTTTGAGGCTGCCTCCCACTGTAGAGAGGGTGAGAAGGTGGAGGGAGGTGTTCCTCAGAGTTGAGGGCTGGTCCTCAGTAGATCTACTCAGTCGGTCCACAAAAGCGGCGGGGATGAGAGCCGGGGATCGGAGGGAACGCAGAAACGGATTTTACAGGTAAGAACGGATCCAGACTGGACCCAGACGGGTTCTGAGCCGCTGTCAGAGCAGACATCGGTCGGAGGTGTGTTTTTTCTCTGGTTTTAAACCCGCGCGTGGGTCTGAGGAGGCTGAGAGTCGATCCTGTCCACAGGAGTGGGGAGATGGTCTAGGATCTGCGACCCGGCGTTGGTTCTCCGAGTTCAGCCGGTCTAGGACTCTGAGGATGGGGGGTTCTGCAGGACGTTTCTGAAGGTTACAGGCTGCTGATGAAGCTAGCCTAGCCCTAGCCGCTCCGCTGTGGAGAGAGAGGCCAAACTCTCCACGTTACGCACTCTGATGCGCGCGAGCTCACGAGCGGAGACACGCACCGAGTGTGACGTGAATTCTGCAGGAAACCCTGGCAGCATCAAAATCTGCTCCGGAGTTGAGAGCTGGGGATCCGGTCTCACCACAGACCTCTGTTGATGGTTTCAGCTCTCAGAGGAGTTGCGCATGTTCTCCTGACTGAGGTTCTGTTCTCTACGGTTCGGTTCGGTTGAGATTTCTCTGTTTGATCTGATCTGCGCTCTTTGGAGCTAAGCAGCAACCTGCAGCAGAACCAGCTGGGCTCGTGCCAGCCCGACCTGTCAATCATTTCATAACGACATGAGGACAGGACTCCGGTTCTGGACGGTATAGACGGTGCCGGTCGGGCTGTGGGAGCACCAAACGGAGAACTCAGACAGACGGTATGCGGAGTGTCTTTGTCACCTTTCTGTGTCACACCTGCTGTTTATATGATGGTGGCTGCTGCTTGACCTCCTTCTCCTTCCTCCTGCTCCCCCTGCACCTCCTCCTGCTCCTCATAACCTTGCGTGTTCATCCTGTCAGAACAGAGCGGGCTTTGTGCACGAGCAGGTAAATAGAGTCATGTGCTGGAGATTAGACTCCACACTGGGATTAAAGGGTTTACGGTGTGATAATATTTAATAGTCTCAGCTCAGTCCTCAGATTATAGAGTATAATTGATCTAATGGCAGGTTTGCGTAGTAAGTGTTTTAGTCCAAACTGCAGCCTACAGAGGCCAGATCTGACCCAGACCTGTGCGAACAGAACCAATCTGATCTTTTCCCCCGAACCATGGACATTCAGGCCAAGCGGAGATGAGGAGACTCATTGTTCGGTTATGATCAGAAGGTATCATCCTGACCTCCATGCCTGTCACGATTATTACATAATCATCTGATCACAGTAAACAGGATTATTTTGCATCGTCATTAGAACTTCCTGCGTTAATCTGTATAAAACACTTGGAACAAACAGAAATATCATATTTCATCACTTTTCCCCCATATGATGTTTGGTTGGCATTTAATGGTGACATCACATGCTGGATCTCATTCCCCTAGGAGTGGAAACTTTCCACTGCTTCACTGTGTGAACCTGGACTGTTTAACTGTATGAACCTGGACTGTTTAACTGTATGAACCTGGACTGTTTAACTGTATGAACCCGGACTGTTTAAGTGTATGAACCTGGACTGTTTAACTGTATGAACCTGGACTGTTTAAGTGTATGAACCTGGACTGTTTAACTGTATGAACCTGGACTGTTTAACTGTATGAACCTGGACTGTTTCACTGTGTGAACCTGGACTGTTTCACTATATGAACCTGGACTGTTTCACAAAGTGAACCTGGACTGTTTCACTATCTGAACCTGGACTGTTTCACTATGTGAACCTGGACTGTTTCACTGTGTGAACCTGGACTGTTTCACTGTGTGAACCTGGACTGTTTCACTGTGTGAACCTGGACTGTTTTACTATGTGAATCTCGATTGTTTCTCTGTATGAATCCTTAATTACTTTACTGAAGTAACCATAACACAAGTAGAGAAGTGTTTGAAGTTTGGGGCACATTGGCCCAGGAACAATGGAGCTACAGTAACATCTGGTCTGGTAGTGGAATTAGTGAGGTCTTTGTGGCATGTAACTTAATATCTTTGATGTCTTTCTGCCATGCCACCCGATGTTTTGGTGTCTCTGACATTTAACCTGAGGACTTTGATCTCTTTGGGACATACACTATGGCATATATTTCATTGAGCGTTGCTACGGTTAGAGATTGGGGAGGTTGGACAAATTCCTGTTGTTTTCTGTAGTTTTTTGTTGCAATCTTTGGCACAGGTACAGAACCATCCTTTCCATCCAACTCTCTATCTCAGGAGGAGTGGAAGTTTTCTGTGAGCATCATAGATCAATTATGCACAATATGTACACTCTAGGTGGCAGAAGATGACAGTCAAACATTGATTACCAAACAAAATTAGTGTAGCTGTCAACTATATTTCCCATGGTACCGCCCTACCTGTGTCTAGCATCTGTGCTCTGAGACCATGTGATACTTCTTCACACCAGTCATCTGCATCACCAACTACAGGCAGTCATATCTGTGCAACTTCTCATGGTGATGCAGGATGGATGCCCTAGCAGAGAATGGATGCATGACCTTTTGGTCTGCAGAATGACATCTCTCTCCCCTCTGGCCGTTTGGTTTTACCGGCACTCGTTGATGACGCTCACTGCTGCAAGAGCCAAATGAACCCTGACCTCCAGGGTTACCGCAAAGTCGGAACCCACTGGAGTCTGCGGCCACGCTGGTGTTATTCTTAAGCCAAACTAGCTGTTGCTGCTGCTGGGACCTCACACCCAAGAGGGTTGGTACCATATAGGAGGTCTCCAAATATATTTAGAGAGTCGGTAGATATGTTGTGTATGTTTTAAAAACCCACACAAACAAACACATTTCTGTGTAACTGGGACTCATATATCCCTTCACACCCAGCAGACTTGGCCAGTACGGTCATTTCATTTGATTTATAATAATATCAAAAAGTTTCTAAAACTCTTAAGGAGTACTTACAAAAACCTAGGATCTCACGTTTACTATTCACACTGCACAGCCCCAGATCCAATGTGTATCTCGTCTATGACCTCATGTGACAGCGACTGAAAGGTGATTAGAAAAGGTCAAATTTTTTTGTTCAATCAGTGGTGAAAAAAATAAATCAATGCAAGATTAATGCTGTATCAGAACCTGTATCAGATCGGTGTCTGACGCCAGCTGAGGCTGCCAGGCCCCTAAATGCTTCTGTGTTGAGAAGGAAATGGCAAACTGTGAGCAAAGGTTACGAAAATTACAAAAACAACTAAGTGCGAGTAAAAACTATCTATTAATCAAGATTTTGCGGGATCTGATCAGCTGATGCCCTAACTGTTCCTGCCATAAAACCTGGAGTAGAATCATCACAGGTCTGGGTGTTTGTGTAGTTTTTAATAAAGCAAGATGTGGAGGTCATCTCGGTCCGTTCCGTACCGGTCTGTCATGGCCTCGGGTCTCATTGTTCAGATGGTGTTCTTTATTATGGAAGCAGCAATAATGCTTCCCAGGAGTGATCTGTCCTTCTTTGCCAGGACCTTTTATAGCTCAGCGAGCTCACATCATAAGCTGTTAGTAAATGTCAGGAAAGAGGAATTCTGCTGGCAGTGTGTGTGTGTGTGTGTGTGTGTGTGTGTGTGTGTGTGTGTGTGTGTGTGTGTGTGTGCGTGTGTGAGTGAGTGGATAATGGCAGCTGACAAGCTCCAAAAGAGAGAATCCTGCAGACGTCTGCAGCAGCTGCAGTTTCACAGGGAAAGGTAAGGAAAATGTTGAGTGAGTGTGTGCTCTGGCTGTTTCACACATCTCTGAGACCAGGATGGTGTGTGAGCACTAGGCTCTGCTAGAAGCCTTGAAGGGGGGTGGCTATGGTGGGGAATGGGGTGTATTAAAAGGGGAAGCAGTTCATTGATTCCTTCCAGCAGTGGAGGAAAGGGTTGGTCAGCGAAAGTAAAGGGGCCCTCCTCGTCCGTAAGATGACTCATAGAAGCTCAACTTTCAGGGATGGGCTGGGATGATTCCTGATCTTTCAGGCAGTCTTGTTCTCCTCCTCAGGCTAGACTTTCCCTTTCCAGTAATCATGCACCAGTTGTTTCTCCTTACACACTGTCTGTCTTGAGCTTTATTTAAAGGCCAAGCACACGATGGAAATGAGTTTTTCTGTTATTGGGTGGCTCCAGCCGGAGTCTTCTGATGTTTCCCCGACTCCAGGGATCCCCTCGGAGCTCCTCACTGATACCATGCGTGATGTCAGACTTGAGATGACGCAGGCAGAGGGAAGGAGGCCGATGGAGGAAGCCAGCCGGAACTAAGTGACAATGACTGACATCTGTCAGCCAGTCTCAGAGCGAGAACTCAAGGGAGAGAATCCTAGTGGATGAGACCATGTGCGTCCTCTATTCAGCTCTGTACAAATACTAATCAGCCATAACGTTAAAACCTTTAAATCTTTTCTTTTGAGAGACAAATGCCCAGACTTTGACTCTGAAACTGAACTACTTAACCAAATTAATGAGAATTGTTTTTAATAGATTTTACGTCACATTTTAATCTCCTGCGCTCTTGAAGCTTTCTCCCTCCAAGCATTCCTCTTAAATCATGATATCAACCGAAACAGAGAATATCAACAATGAAGGGGACATTCTGTCAAATTCATGTATCGTTCGACTCAGTGAAGCTCAAACCTTCAGGAACATGAAGATATCAGATTTTTGGTTTTCGGGTGACGGACCTTTCTTCACCATTGATTTGTATTGGTGTGTTTGTGTGGAGATCGTTCCTCCTCCTCTCCAATATGTGTTAGGCTTCAGGCCCATCTGATCAGCGAGGAGCCACAGCGTGCTAGAAAGAAGAAAGAATCCTTTATTAGTCACATAGTCATATAGTACAACATAGTGAAATTACTTCTCTGCATTTGACCCATCCCTGAGGGAGCAGTGGGCAGCCCCTCGTGGAGCGGCCGGGGAGCTAAGGATTCAGGGTCTTGCTCAAGGACCCTACGACACGTAGACCCTGGTGGGATTCGAACCGGCTACCTTCCGATCTTCTGATTGGGAGTCGGCCGCTCTACCCACTGAGCCACAGGCTAACCGTCTGATCAGGATGGTGCTGGATGATGGACCATGCGAATGTCATCTCTAGCAAGCTTTGGACTTCGGCAGACGCTAATTAGCATGCAGCCTATTTGGCGAGCTCACAAACAGGAGCCGTCCTATTCAGGTGAATGCTGCTGTGTTTCAGCCTCGGTGGATTAGCAAGCCTAATAATCCCTCCTTCTTCCTCCTCTTGTATGAAATGTTAATCTTCAGATGCTGGAAGGAATTGTGATGTTTGAGTCTTCCTCCACATGATAGCTGAATGAAGGAAATCACGTGACGTCAGACTCTATTAAAAAAATAGGAAATGAGTTTATTAATATATACTTATTCTCACGTAGGAATGGTTTTACAGTTAGCTGCACAGCCTGGAGTTTTGCATTCCCCTACATTTTACCTGTAATCCAAACATTATTTTAACAAACTTACAACTATGAGTTAAGATGGATTGGTAGGAGGGGGAGAAAAACTACAAACACTTCCATTCTAATAAATGAAGAAGGATCTGTCATTAAAGGTTCAGTCTGTCAAATTTATTCTCACCTAGTGGTGAAGTTTCAGATTACAGCGTATGTTAGCTGTCTGAGCTGATGTGTGGAACAGATGGAGCGATGACGCCGTACAGTGAGGACATTAATCGCCCGTTGAATTGAATCCCACAGGTGGACTATACGGGCCCCACCATAATCAACCTGACTTGTGAAGCCTCTCAACAGCCGGGTCTTTAAAGAACCCACCATATGACAGTTATTTACAGTAATTCCTATAATTTTTTTTTTTTTTTTACTCTTTACGCAGGAAGTAAGGTACTTTCTACTCCACTGCATTTGCAGTTACGTGTTACTTTGCAGATTAGACTTTTCATCCAATTCATGAAAAATTTTAATCTGTTGACAGTAACTGTTTTAAAATTCAAATTCAAAGATCCAGATTGATTTTATTGTCATTCAGATTATGCATCATTCCGGTACACAGCAGAAGGGAAATACCTTTCTTTTGGCTCAATACACAAAATAAAGAAAACATAAAAGTACACAGGCAATAAGCCTAACCCTAAGTAATAGACAGAAAACTATATACAAAATCAGCAGCCTGTTCATAAAGTGACTATACATAAAGTGACTGGGATACTGCACAGGAGCAAGATTATTGCACTGGTCAAACCACGGTATAAATACTTTAGTTATTGTAATACAAAAATAGATTCTATCACACAGAATATATTAAATTGAACACAGCTGGGTTTTCTAGTGCGTGGAGGAGGGAGAAGGAGTTAGAGGCAGTTCAGCAGTCTGATGGCTGTGGGAATTAAGCCATTGCAGAACCTGGTTGTTCTGCACCCGTTGCCTTGGTACCTTCTTCCAGAGGGGGGGTAAACACACAATCTGTGACAGAGGTGGGTGGTGGTGTCTGACCACACAAGTGGCTTTGGTCAGGCAGCATTTGTAGACAATGTCTGACAGATGGGAGTGAAGTCCCGATACGTGGATAGCCTAATTCTTATCGCAAAGAAAATTCTGCTTGTAATCACCTTTCTGAATGGAAAGCTTTCTGTTTGAGTTGTATCTGGGCATGCCCAGCGTTGTGACGCACTTTAATTATGGTAACTTCAAGACAGCAACTGTCTGCATCGGAGAGAAACTTACTCAGTGCAACTTTGAAAGAGTGTAACATAGTTGGACGGTTAGATCGGCGAAAAGTCACTTTCAACACGCCCTCTTTATCGTATCCTTCTTCTGGGTTCTTGTCGGCGGTCCAGCTCATCAAAGCATTATCGCCACCTTACGAACGGGAGTGAGGATTGTCTGCGCATGTCAGAGAGCATTTCCGATTAGATAAGTCGATGCATGTAAACACCGGGTCGGAAAAGTTCACAAGTCATGTAAACAGACGACCGACATTGCAATTCAGAAAGGTTTAATTTGGATAGGAGAAATGTGTCCCATGTAAACCCACCTAAAGATTTTCTCCGCTGTCCCCACCACTCTATCAGGACCAGACTGTTTGTTGGTGGAGCACCAGTCCACAAAGTATTTAACTTCGTTCCTGTAGGTTTGGTCGTTTTCATCCCAGATGAGTCCAGCATGAGGACTCAGAACACATCCTTAGGGGCTGCCAGTGCTCAGCAAGATGATAGCTGAGGTGTTAGTCCTCACCGACTGTGGTTTGTCAGCTTAAAACGTCAAGCACCCAGTTGCAGAGAGGTGTACCAAGGCCGCCAGAACCCAGTTTGCTTACCACTCCTACCAGGATAATTGTTTAAGATGCTGAACTGGAATCAACAAACAGCATCAGCCCATGTGTGTTTTTATCCTCCAGGTGTGCCAGGCTCAGGTGTAGTGCAGAAGAAATGGCATCCTCAGTGTGGTCAGGGCGGTAAGCAAACTGGTACGGGTTAAATGATGAAGTGAGGCAGGAATGTGCTCCTTGACAAGCCTCTTGAAGCACTTCGTTATGAAAGATTTTTGTGCTACAGGACGGTAGTTGTTTAGGAATGTGAATATGGGTCTTTTAGACAAATCGTCGTCCTCCGTACATCAGACGGGTCGAGTAATAGCCCCTGGCCGTCCTGATGGGAGATGGCCTTCATCGCTGGGGTGACATTTGCTTCTTTGAAGTGTCCAGAATATTTGGGGAAGTTGTCTCGGGAGTCTGCGTGTCTTCACAAGATGGAGGAAAAGGTCTGTAGTCAGTGATGGATTAGATTCCTTGCCACCTACATCTGGTGTCCCTCGAGTCGATAATGTGACCTTAGATTTTTTCTCCATAAGTACGCTTTTCCACCCTGATGGCTCTGTTCAGGTTGGTGCGAGCTGAACTAGGGGACGCCACATAAACTTACTTAAAGACAGTGATGCGTGCTCCCATTGCACACACTTCTGCCGTCATCCTGTTATGAACTCTCCTGGGGTTTAGTTTGGACCCAAATGCAGACACAAGACGCAGCAGGCGAACCAGGTCACGAGGAGGAGGTCGCCCATGGAGGCGAACCAGGTCAGGAGGAGGTCGCCCCTGGAGGCGAACCAGGTCACGAGGAGGTCGCCCGTGGAGGCGAACCAGGTCACGAGGAGGATGTCACCCGTGGTGGCGAACCAGGTCACGAAGCCTCCGATAGTGAAAGTGGAAAGAGCCCTCAGGAGGCCGAGCCGGAGGACAGCGGGCAAGATGGCGAAGGAGATACTTCTCCGGGGGCCTGCGGCGAGGTGCCTCTAGGAGACGAGGACGAGGACGAAACCTCTCTGGGCTCTCTGGCTGACATTGGGTGGAGACCAACCAGAAACCAGAGGCAGTGAAGGACTCTGAGTCAGGGTCCGGGGAACCGTGGAGCACGGAGCTAGAATCGGAGTCAGCATTTGGGACAGGAGCACTGGAGCGCAAAGTCAGTGAGGACGTCACTGAGGGAGTCTTTAGAGAAGTCGTGGGAGCAGTCGGGAGAGGAGGAATCACAACAGGAGCCGGGAGACAAATCACAAGAGGAGCCGGGAGGGGAGTCACGGGAGAGGAGTCACGGGAGGAGTCGCTGGGGGAGTCACGGGAGGAGTCGCTGGGGGAGTCGGGGGAGGAGTCGCTGGAGGAATCACGGGAGGAGCCGGGAGAGGAATCACGGGAGAAGCCGGGAGAGGAGTCACTGGGAGAGGAGTCACTGGGAGAGGAGTCACGGGAGGAGTCACTGGGAGAGGAGTCACGGGAGGAGTCACTGGGAGGAGGAGTCACAGGAGGAGTCACTGGAGGAGGAGTCGGGAGAGGAATCGCGGGAGAGGAGTCACGGGAGTAGTCGGGAGATGAGTCACTGGAGGATTCGTCAGGAGAGGAATCACGGGAGGAGTCGGGAGAGGAATCACGAGAGGAGCCGGGAGAGGAATCACGGGAGCACTGGGAACGGGAGTCTCGGGATAGTTGAACGCCGAATTCACAAGAATTCCAACACGATCCTTCAAGGCGCTGGGTAGGGGTGAGGACGACGAGCTGGCAGCGGTGAGGACGAAGAGCTGGGCAGCGGTGAGGATGAGGTGCTTGGCAGCGGTGAGGGCGAAGAGCTGGGTGGCGATGAAGATCGGCACCGGCTTCATCTCTTTTTGGGAAGCAGTTTTATTGCCAGCCGGGTTCCCCAAAAAAGAGAGTCCAGATCGGCATCAACCTCAGGAACACTACCGGCTCCCTCAGGTGATGATGGTGGCTGAGGGTTAGCGGGTAGGAGCCGCAGCACACAGAGGACTAGCTGGCTGGTGGCTAGCAAACACGGGGGCTGGAGCAGGGGCAAAACCAACAGGCCGGGGCCGGGAACATGCCGGCAGCGCGTTCTGGTTCTCCACAAAGGTCTTTAACCACTCCGGCAGGAAATCCCACACTCAGGGTTGGGCAGAGACCTTCCGGCGAGCAATGCGGAGTACCTCCTCGTGAGGACTCTTCATCCACTCCACATTAATGCAGATCAGTCTGTAAGTAAGTTCATTTATTTCTACGTCCATCAATGCGTCCGCTGGGTCCATTCTGGCCAGTTCCTTCTGTTATGAACTCTCCTGGGGTTTAGCTTGGACCTAAATGCAGACACAAGACGCGGCAGAGCAGGTGCAAAACTATTTATTGTAAATAAAAGGCACGAAATAATAGGAACAAAAACACTATGATAAACTTACTACACACGGGGAGAAGGCTGGGAGACGTGATGACTGGGTTAACATCATGCAAGAGAAGGGAAGGTAAGGACAGACTTTATACACGGACGTAACGAGACAATGAGACACAGCTGGAGGGGAAACACAGGTGAGCATGATGACCAATCACAGGACAGACACAGAGGGAGGAAGGAACACAAAGGATTGACACATCCAGGGCTTCTCATTAGCACGGGTGGAGAAGACATTTTGCATTTGAAGCTGTCTCTCAGAGCAGCCATGACTCCCGCTGGCCAGACCCTGACTTGCCTCACAGCCGGTTTAGATCGGATGAACATGGGTCTTTAAGCAGGATTTGTTTGTTTGTTTGTGATAAACTTAAGGATTTCAGAATGGATTTGACAAAAAAAAAAAAGTCTACTTATTCTCTAGGTTGGATGACTCCTGGATTACTCTGCAATATAAACAACACTTTACATAAACGTGCAATACACTTCACACACTGACACTAAATATATACAGTGGACAGTGTAGCAGGAATATCTCAGCAGCTATTGTCTGTGAGCTGCCACTCTCAGAAGGTAAAACATCTGCTGCTATGGGATACGCTTGAAATAAACACACCTGACGTTTTTGTCTAAATTTTAATGCATGAGTAAATTGAAACAACAAAAAGGGCGTGGAGGAACCAGTGTGTTGATGAGCTGTCTTTTCTAATAGATTATGACATTTTCTTGTTGTTGTTATCGTTTAAACAGATGTTCACTTCGTAAAAGATAAACACGATTTTAAATTTTGAATTTTTCATTCCTGTAATGTGAAGCCGTTTCTCCAGAGCCCAGTGGGATTCTTCTAATGGATGACGTGTGTCCGGAAAAATAGGAATTCACTGTGAAACTTTTCACTTTAGATTTACACTTATTTATTCACAGCTGCTTCGCCAGCAAAGAAATGTATTATTGACAGTTTCTAGTATATTATTTTAATAAAGGTAGCCTATAGTTAATTACTGAATTCTTGAAATCTCATTTTGAATTACATTTTACTAATAGTAAATGTGTGTTGTAATATTAAGTGTTGGGGCTTGGCATTTGAAAAAAAGAAATGTGTATATTTTTTACCACAAAAAGCAGTTTTTTGTTCTTGGTTACCGTACATCACAACTTCTTCATTTCAGGGGCATTGGACTTATTATAAGTTGTATAATAGAAACACAGTTCCAGATTTAAGACCATCACATACTTGAAATAAGATAAGAAAGTGGGTTGGGTTGTCTAAATAGAAGTACCTTTATCTCACGCACATGTTATTTGTTAAGCGATTGTGCATCATATTGTATCAATGAGATATTTTGGCAAAAAATATACTTGGTTAGATTCAGAATTTATGCAGCGTACATCGTACTGTGAGTTAGAGGCCACCTGATGCGGAGAACATTGTGCTTCCTAGAGGTCAGTTTTGGTGAAAACATGACCTGAGTCTGTTTCCACTCGTTTCCCCTGGACAAACAAGAGCCTGCCCAGAGCCTGATTAGAAACACATGCGACACTTTCTCTTTTTCTCCGTCCCTACGACGACAACGCACTTCCTCAGGAAGAGAGACAGCCTCTGCGAAGAACGCAGTGATGTCACATACTGTAGATAAACAATCTGCAGGCCTCTGCTGTTTGCTGGATGTGATGGGCTGTCAAGCCTGAGAAGCGCCTGTGCGTGCACAGTCCTAACAGATGCAGGCCAGAGTCTGGCCAAGTGCACGCCTACATGGGTCAGTAGTTACAGATCCGAGGAGACTGGGAACAATGTGGCGGGGAGGAGTGGCTCTTGTGGAATATTTTAGGAAGCGGGCTAATCGTCATTTTGGTTCCAGGCTCTGGTGTATGAAATTTTGTTCTTTTGTTGTGGTATTTTTATGCAGGAGCCTGTTAAATCCAAATGTGTTTTTGCGTCCCTGTTAGCAGGGACGTGCTATTTTAACACATCTCTGTGTTTTTCTCCAGGCCAAGATTAATCACTCTCACTTAGTTTATTTTGTCCAAAGGGCAAAAAGTCTGTTTTTCTGCTCTATGCTTGGTCTACGGCATATTTATAGAAGCTTTCATGACTGCTCACTATTTATTTACATAATCTGTAAGCCATGCCTGCAATCTGGACCATTTAGTGACACCCTCTAAGGCCTGTTTACACGACAACAGTTTGGCAGGAGGATGAGGATGTTAGGCCCGTATTTCTGAGGGACTCACCAAGCTGTTTTGCACAGCATGGTGAGTAAACTTTTTACTCACCATTTGAAAGACAGTTTAACCTCAATGAGGATTTTACCTGGTTGTATAAAATATAATGATAAAAACCGAGATGGAGAAAGTTCGTAAATAGACGGATAATGAAGTCAGCTTGTTTATCTGACTGATACTAGACGATAAGGCATCAAAATCCCTTTTTTGAAGAAGATAGTCAAACGGTACTATGATGTGGAACCTTCTCCAAGATTCCTCTTTTTTGTTTGCGTTCAACATAGCTACGGTGGAACATTGCCATTCCAGTGTAACTTCTAAAATAGCAAGACTAGGTTCCACCAGCATGACAAATTGCAGATGGCCTCAGCGTCTGCGTCTATTAAGATAAGGAAGGTGGCTGCTTGTTTGCGTTGGTCCCCTCAGGACTTCAAGACCCAGATCCGTTCTAAATTGCAGTTTGTCTTAAGAAGACAAACTTTGAAAATCCTTTGGAGAGGTTGCAATGTCACAAGCATGACCTTTGTCATGAACGACGTGAATGTAGGTTGTCAACAATCATGTTCTTGTCACGTTTCTTTTCTTTGAACAAAAATACCTTAACTAAAAGCATTCAAAGAGCATAAACCTCCACCGAGGCACAACAGTACCCAAATGTTGCAGGAGTGCATGGACCCTGAGTTAGTAGTTGAATGAAGGCAAGAGAAGGACCTGTGAGACGAGAGACAGTGCGTCATGTTAAAGGTAGCTGGAGGCAGTTTTTAAACTAACATCTCCGCTGTTCTCTGACCCTGGTATAGACAGAGAACAGGAAAAACAGAAGGCAGGCCTTATAAAACAAGAAACGTCATAAAATCCACTTGCGGTTCCAGGTCTGGTTCATTTCCAGTGGTTCCCAGGGGTTGGGTAACAGGCAGCATTCACTCATAAAAATGTAAGCAAATCAATTAATTATTGATGGAATTATTAACGAAACAACCAAGGAACGAAAGGGGTTTGAGTATTTTGCTCTTGGATACTTCAACATCTACATCATCTCCCGATAAATGGTCAACCGCTCTACCTTTTGAGCGGCCGTCGCCCCCAAGAATCAGGTGAGAGCAGAGATCTTATGCAGCTAAGATTCCCAAATTTGTGGAATTTGCAGGGATCGGCAGTGCTGGAGTGCTTAAGCTGAGCCTCACTCATGGCGAGCCACCTTCTTAATCAAGGCATCACCTCTGCCAGGTGTCCAACTCACTGCTGTCACTACCGCTGTCACTACCGCTCTAATCCCCCTCAATTCAACATATATACATAGTTCTTTTCATATCAAAATTAGTTTTGACTTGGAATGAAGTTATAGATATCTTTAACTAGCTTTGTAGATATTTACAATTAGAGTTTTGACTAGGTCAAATGATGTTATAGATATATTGACAAAAACTCTGAGCTAGTCACGATTTAATTACGACTTGTCTAATGATGTTGTTGATATCAGTAATGTTAATTCTGGATAGCAAAGCTGAGTGATTAAAAATGTTTCAAAGGATTCCCACATAGCTCAAGTCCACCACAGGGTCAAAGCATTCGTTGTTCCTGTAATTTGGTTTAGCCGGTAAGATTATGTTTTGATTTGATCAAAATTGATATGACTTAATTAACACTTGCAAATAAGCCTCAGGGCTTCCGGGCCGTCTGACGGTGTCAGTCCTTTGTCATTTGTCGTGCAGTGTACGGGGTGTCACAAGGGCCTTTTAACAGCTCCCGGTCAAAAGTGAGACGATCAAATGGTTTTGAGGCATGTCAGAAGTTTTGGCAGGGTCTCCACTCGATAAGCTGACGTCAGCGCCTCTTTTTCTCACTGCGCCTTTGAGAAGAGGTGGAGGAGGTGGAGCGTCTGAGTTGCCATTGTGAAATGACGCATTGAAAATTAAGAATAATAATCATCATAATTATCAAGACAGCCGTTTCTGTCACTTTGGCATGTTGCTAACAAACACACTTTTTTCCGCCTCGTAGCTTTCAAGCTAAACTCTATTGACAATCGTCAATTGCAACAAACTGGCTGTAGGAGCCGGACGGGTCGTTCAGTCTTAGCACACCAATCGTGAGTTTCCGCAAAAGTTTGATTCGTATAGTGAGTTGAAATCAATTGTAAACTCAGCGTTAGAGTTATACAGGATGGAGTTGTTGGCACCACTTGGAGAACCAGGTTCTGAATTTTGGGTCTCATGGGTCACCGAGGCACACAAACCTCCTCATACAGGAGGAGGTTTGTGTGCAATTGGAAGGATGGTAATAGTGGAATTTCTCCAAGATTATACTCTGGAATGAGCAAAAGTCCAAACCAAAACAAAAGGTCACCTTTTTATGCTAAACCTGTCGTTGTTTGATGAGCTTCTTAGAAGGATGTGCCAAATTTCACACATCTCAACATCAGTCACAATCACTCGCCCTTAGTTTGTTTTGACCCAAAGAAGGAAAACATCCTCTTCTCCTTTATGCCTAGTCTATAGAACAGTTTCATTCAATCTCACCATTTATAACGTTTATTTACATAATCTGTTACCAAAGGTTTCAATCTGGAGAAGTTATGCCCACTACCTTTTACCCTGTGGCCTGATCTGGGTCTCCATCCTCTGCTCCTCTTCCTCCCCACATCACCTTCATCTCTGCCGGGTCATGAATAAGGAGGTGACACCAAACTGTCAACCTGCAAGCCATCATGTCTGCTGGTGTGGCCACCAGGAAGCACACAGCCCCCACAACACAGATAAATAAATGATTTGTATCTTTTATTAACCAGCTGTAGCCTCAAGGAAAGTCCAGCTGACTTCACAAGCGGAGGTCTGGCCTTTTTAATTGCATAATAAATCAATGAATCAATAAATCAGTCTTTATTTAGATACGACTTTTCATAGATAGAAAAGTAACACAAAATCCTTTACACAGACACAGACACAGACACAGACACACACACACACACACACACACACACACACACACACACACACACACACACACACACACATACCCCACACCAGGCAAAACCAATCTGGATCTGGATCTAAAATGACTAAACTATGAAACTATAAAAATAGATGTAGACTAAAATGTTTGAACATTTGACATAAAATGATAATGATAATGATAACTGACTAAAACGTTGAAACATAAAATAATAGCAAAAACATCTTTAAATGTAGAAAAATAATTAACTAACCTAAAAATCCTAAACCTATCCTAAACCTAAAAAAGGATATATATTAAGTTAAAAGCCTAAAATGTACGTCTAAGGAGTAAAATGAGATTCTGTTGTCTTAGTAGTATGGCGGCTGACTGGAGGAGATGCGGAGGCTGGTTGAGGGTCGTAAGCAGGGAAACTCCTGCCCTCCTGTGGTTGCCGTTGTTGTTAGCTTACTTCGTAGCTTCAGCTTTCCATAAACTATATCATGAATTTTTCTCTCTGTGACTGAGCTGTGACATTAGAATTGAGCAGATCTGCACTTTTTGTCAGTTGCCAGATTCATTTGCGTCTATAATGCCGCTCCCTCTCACATAAGAGGGCATTGTTGGAAAAATACAGTGTTGTTGCGTTTGGCGACGTGAAAGCCGACCATTGTTGCATACCGCTGCTTGAATCCGAGGTTTTATTTGATAAAAATGGGTAATTCCTTTGCATAAGAGCATTAGTGGTATTTAGACGGAGCTTCTCATGTGAAGGAAGTCGCGGGGGCGGGGTATTGGTGCGGGACTGAAACAGGGGAGGGTCACTTTACAAGAGGAAATCCTCACTTTCACTTGTGATGGAGATAATCCTCATTTAGTGATGACACCAGCAGCAGTTGGCTCAGATTAACACTCCAGCTACAGTATATCTGAGAGCATACGGGGTAATGTGTAACAGTCATAACAAAAGGGAATGATCCATTTAATAAACATAAACTTTGACCTCTGGCTCATTTAATTAAGCCTTTGCAGGGCTAGAGGGGTAGGAAGGAGAGGTTAATGGTTCCAATCTGCTCCTCCAGCACCATCGGGAAACCTGGTGTTTGCCTTTTATCCAAAGTATAGAAAGGGGTTTTTGTCTACAGGAAGATTACGGTTATTAGATAAGTTAAGTTTTATTATATGAGGTGACAAAGGACAGCTAATACCACGATCTTGAATTCAATTTTGCTGGCATTAGCAGCATTTCAGACACATCATGTGACTTATTGAGCGTCGACTCTGGCCGGCTGCCCAGCACAGGTTCAGCTACAGTTCAAAAAATTATAGTCAATGAGGAAACTTCATATGAACCAGGTCCTCATGGTCTCTTTTTATGTTGGTGTACATACTCGTTCATCCAGTTAATTGTATTTCTTAAAGGTTGAACACTGAAAAAACTGAGCGTTCCAAAGAATTGATTTACTATGAATAGTTTTTTTCTAAATGTAGGGAAAAAGCAAATAAAGCAGTTTTATTGTCATTGTTGATCAAACAACCTTATGGTAATTCTAGTTCCTAGCATCGACTTACACAGAACAGGTAATAAAAAGAGAAAATTCTCAAATGAAGGACCCTTTAGGACCAAAATGCTTAAAGCAATCAAAATGTCCTAACATAAAAAAAAAATGCATGGTAACACAAGAAGAAGCATATATTACCTTGATCAATATGAGCGTATTTCAGAAGAATATGGCTACCAAACTCAGAGCTTGCCTCTCCTTGAGGTTATTTGACCAAAATGAAAAGTCAACTAAAGTAATAACTGGGTAAGAGCCAAGAGTGAATCCACCACAGCTAACAGGGTTAAGTTTTCATATGAAAAAGATAATCGTATTAGAGGCCCAGACATAAAAAGAGAGCAGCATTTCACGGTGTTGGATCCTGTTAATCACCTGGGGCTCGGGTTCAGGTACAAGGAGGCCGCAGAGCACAGAGAGGAGTGATTGTTCGCTCGGAATCCGAACTGCTTGTTCATCTCTATGCCAATATCAGACCTAAACAACAACTCACAAACAAAACAAATGCTAATCTGTGTGCAGCTGAATACATTTCATTTAGGGTGTATCTGCGGTCTGTTCTCCAGAGGTGAAGACAAGTGCTTTGGCCCCCAACATTCAGTGTGTGATTGGCTTTTAAACTGTCAATGCACACTTGGATTCTAGCATGGAGGCTGTTGCTCCTGGATGCCTTGTCGCATTAAGGACGGCCATAAAGTTGGCTTGTTGTTCCACTGGAGAGTATTGACCGAGTGGGATGTAGCAGAATCTCTCCTGTTGAGAAGGTAGCGGGAATGACTTCATCAAGGACAGATGCAATCTGGGTAATGTCACAATGCATGAACTCAAAATTTGACCAAGTGTATACTGTATGCATGTAGGTTTGATTCATAAGACACAATCACTGAATAAGTAACCTGTCAGCAACTTATAGGGACTTGGATAGCGCTTCCTTTTGCAGTCCCTTAATTACTAAGTATTTACCCTGTAACGATATGGTAAATAGTGACATATTATTGAGTCACTGCCACGGGTAATGAATATGTATACCAACAAACTTCAGCTGAAATAGTAGGTAATTACCCAGCAGATAAATACTATCACTGGGTAATTGTTGCTGGTAATAAGTATCTAAAGTCAGAGAAACTTCAGTTGTTTCTTAAAAAGGTTCCACTTATCTGAAAATGATTAAATATCACTTTTTAATCTTGTATCAAGAACATGATCGTGATGGTGTTAAATCTAGAACAGAGTCACCTTTATACAACAAAGAGAAAGTTCCCGACTGGAAAAATGAAGACATTGACATCTATGCTAACAAATACAAAAAGACACTTTTGAGGGGAAAAATATAATTTTATCATTCTTACCATCTTATTCTGAGACACAACATGTCCCAATATTAGTAACAAGTATAGATTAAATTGCGATTTCCCTGCTTCTTCTGTTCATTTATCCAAATATCACGTTTTATTTCTAGAAATCTTCATAGCAAATTTTCGCTTGTGATACCTTTTCATGTTTTATATATTTTTTATACCTATTACATGCTAAAAACACCTTTTAAACATTATTTTTTCTTAATTTGGACATTCGACCTTTTCAGGGTGCAATCCTTCATCAGAACATGACAGTAAAACATAGTAATTTATTTTGGTAAGAAAAAACAAACTCTATTTTACACCTTTAGAATCGTACTAGTTGACTCAGTTTTATTGCGATGTCTCCAGGTCAGTTGGGTTTCTTCTTTCTTCAGGTCATCACAGAATTGACGTTAATTCATTATTTTAATTCGTAGTAATTGTGTCATCTTCCAAAATAAAAACAAGGATAAATTTCCCCTCCCAGAATTATGATGCATGTTTCAACTGTCAGTCAGGACCTCCAGAACTCACATTTGATGACCGGACAGGGTTTTTAGTGGCGTTTGGATAAACATGAGTAAACGTCAGGGAAAGGAAACTTCCTGATCCTTTCATTGTGTATAATAATATACTCTTGATAAGAGGCGAGGATGTCGATGAAGAGATAATATGGAGGAGAGCGAGGAGGAAGACAATCAC